>NW_020869760.1:390199-410199 GCF_003789085.1 Penaeus vannamei | reverse complement strand
CACATAAGCATACCCGTGTATACATCTATGCATATTGTCTGTATGAAAATATCAATCTTTCTATTACATATTTCACACGGAATTGAACTCAAAAAGACAACCACCAACAAACCACTAATCCATATACCTATACACCAAACATATCAAAGAACACACTTATAACAAGACCTTATGAAATCAAAAAAAAAAAAAAAAAAAAAAAAAAAAAAAAAAAAAAAAAAAAAAAAAAAAAAAAAAAAAAAAAAAAAAAAATCCCCCGAAAGCCTACAAGAAAATCGAAGATCTTCCGAGGTCAAATTACAAGTCATAATCCTTGACCTGGCTTTTCCCACCGCACTTTTAGAGACGATGTTTGACCTTTACTTTCAGTTCTTAGCTCCTTGCAGGTACCCCTGAGTCGAGCAATGTCACCAGTGAAGTGGAAACGCTGACCTTTGGCAATGGTAGCTCGTTCTGTTTCTTCTATATCAGTAAGGTTTATTTCATACCAATGTGGAGAGGAATTCTGTTTGTGTGTATTGTTGGAAAGGAATTACACAAGGGTGTACATAAATGTGTGGATACTTATGTGTGTGTATATTTAACCAGTATGTGTGCGCGTGTATGTGTGTGAGAGAGAGAGAGAGTGAGAGTGAGAGAAAGAGAGAAAGAGGAAGAGAAAGAGAGAAAGAGAGAAAGAGAGAAAGAGAGAAAGAGAGAAAGAGAGAGAGAGAGAGAGAGAGAGAGAGAGAGAGAGAGAGAGAGAGAGAGAGAGAGAGAGAGAGAGAGAGAGAGAGAGAGAGAGAGAGAGAGAGAGAGAAATGCAGTTTATGCACACACGCACACACACTCAGAAAGGAGTGGGGGGAAGATATAAATAGATACATGCATAACCTTAACGAGAAAGTCAGCACATTTACATACAATCCTTTTAACAAAAAGAAATCCAAATATCAACAAACTACTCATTCTTCATCCATAAAAATTAATCAAAATCCCGATAACGTTATCAAAAAATAATTAATAATTCTTATCGGATTTTGAAATCATGAGACCAGTCACAAGCATTTACAACGGAGTCACGTGTTTCCCAGAAGACGTTTGCTGATCACGAGGGTCTCAGCTTTTTCTTATAAGGAGTCGAGACTGAGCAGCCACTCACCACACCTTTTTTGAGAGCGTCAAGGTCGGACTGAAGAATATAACTGTAACTGCTTCAGGATGCCTGGGGTGGCGCTTCGGGATTCAGTGACGTGGAGGTAAAAAAAGAGAGAGAGAGAGAGAGAGAGAGAGAGAGAGAGAGAGAGAGAGAGAGAGAGAGAGAGAGAGAGAGAGAGAGAGAGAGAGAGAGAGAGAGAGAGAGAGAGAGAGAGAGAGAGAGAGAGAGAGATAATAGAGAGAGAGAGAGAGAAAATACAGGGTCTATCTTCATTACCGTTTTGAGAATTACAATTTTAAAAAGTATTGCTTGATTTCTGTTATTATTTTATCATGTCTTTATTGTTATCATCTAATCACATATCCTTATTATTATTTAGTCGTATATCTTAATTGTTCTCTTTTAATCATATATCTATATTGTTATGATTTAGTCATATATTTATACTATCATACATCTTTATCGATTTTCACCTGTTTTTACAATGCTGAAATTGTTGCGAATTCTTATCACAAACATACAAAAACGTACAAATACACCCTCCTCAAAACACACCTTGCCTATACCAAGGACAACATATTTTTTATGCGATGTTCACCAAATTTCGTCACGTTTTGCCAATTACTCAATTTCATTCCAAAGAAATCCTTGAGCCCAGAAGCGCATCCTTACAGGCAACGCAATCACAGCTTTCTCATCTTTGTTCCACGACAGAAATCGAAACAGCGGGAGCGTTCATAAATGTTCCTCGTTCAAATGTTTCCCAACCTCTAAACCCTAACCTAACCTAACCTAATCTAACCTGCCGTAACCTTACCTAGCTTAACCTAACGCAAAACTAGGGGCTATAAGGACAGGAGGTTAGATCAGCAGCAACTCAAGAAGGTGTCATGGCGTCCCACAGGGCTATTTTGATGATTGTTCAGTGAAAATATAACCATTAAAATAATTCATTTCCATCCTTCTTGAAAATTAAAAAGACGAAAATGATCGACCATATTCACAAAGCATCCGTATCTTTTGTGACGTCACCATATTCTTTTTTTTTTTTTTTCCAAAAATAGAATCAGACGCCATAACACCTCCTCGAGTTGCTACTAATCCAGCCTTCCCCACAAAGACCGGGAGAACTCAAAATGGAAAATATAAGAACCTTAACAGTGGATGAAAGTCCATTCCCACGCAACTCAAAGGCCTCTCCTCTCTACAATGGCAAAATTAAGCGTACTTTCCCTCCGGCTAAGACATCAACACCACAAAGTTCGCATTCATTTCTCTTTATGAATTTATTAGCGGAGTTTCACTTGTAATTTGCCTTTAGACAGTATGAGAATCGTACTTTTGTTTACTCGGATAGGCCTATATATATTTTTTGCAATGGTGGTTGTCATGGCATGCAAAATAAGCCATAAGAGATATATATAGCCAAAAACCGTTGATCTTTTTGTTTATAAATTATTGTTTAGGTGTGGAATAGATCACATAATTATTATGACACAAAAGTCCAGGCATTTAACATATGAAAATCACTTGGTTTACCTCAGACACACCTGTAATCAAGTGTGTCATATCCCTGTCAGTCACTCTCGATACATTTCCTACAGAAAGACCAGTCGATGCCATTTACAATCCGTCTAGAATCACTTTAATTGACGGGATAACCGCGCCATTACCCAAAATGCAAAAGAGAAACTTGACGTTGACATTCTTTTCCGTGACTGAAAGTTTATGAGGCGTTTTCCAAGTTCTATGCTGTGATGGTTGGAGATTATGTTGGCATTACTTTTACTGCAGCTGCTATGTTGCTTTTCGTTTTGCTCCCATTCAGGACTTGGCAAATGAGGATTGTTTTGTATATTTTTCTTGCTAGGTTGTTTTTCTACCTTAAGCTTTTGGTCGGTTATTTTTACTTTTATTAGAATTTAGAAAGTTAAACCCAGGAAAAGCAAACTCACAAACAAACAGTAAAACACGAACACACACACACACACACACACACACACACACACACACACACACACACACACACACACACACACACACACACACACACACACACACACACACACACACACACACACACACACACATTTCTCACTCGCCCACCCACCTACCCATATACACCTTGCCAACTGTGCGCAGAGGCCTACCGATGAAATATGAAGAGGACCAGCATCGTTGTGGCGCCATCTGTTGTCGGGAGAATCGTCCTCTCACTCCTTACTGGCCAGCGCTTGTGCAGGGAAAGTGTGCTAGCGAAAACCTCTCTGACCTCCTGGAGCTAGAACTCATTGAATGATCTCCAGATTTTAAAAGTGGTTTATAGTAATTGATAGTGTGAATATATATATATATATATATATATATATATATATATATATATATATATATATATATATATATATGAGTATAATGTTTGAGTGTGTGTATCTATCTATGTCTATATATACCTATCTACACACACACACACTATATATATATATATATATATATATATATATATATATATATATATATATATATATATACAACACACACACAAGATTCACGCACGTGCGTACATCTATATGGATATTACATACTTGATGATATATAATAGAAAGTTTCTGTTATGCTTTTAAGTACTATCCAACAACACTAATGTTACTGATGGTGGAAACGCGAAATCTGGAGCTGAATTTGGCGGAAATAATGTCGCCAGGGCATAGATTACAAGGCTTAGACTCACATCATCACCGGCGTTAACATGATAATGATTTCGTAAGCACATTTACAGTTTTAGTTAATGGCGAAAATGAGAATTATAACATCAGCGGTAACAGCAGTGGCTCCAATTAACGACGATGATAAAAGTGACGGCTTTCACTCCGCCAGCAAACTTCATGACAGGAATTTCCTTGGCAATGCTGCCATTCATGACGTCAGCAAGAATAACCCGAAGGAACGCCATCAATCATGCAAAAAAAGAAATATACATTATTCATAAATTATAATGTGAACAATGGCGGACCTTAATTCGTGACTGCGAATAGTGATTTATTAACTTTATCGTCATAATCCCTATCATTTCCGCTCTTCTCTGGACGCGATTCCCGCCCTTTTTCAAACGAAAATTGCCGCTGATTATCATATGAACCGCAACTGCATATGCTTCCCCCCCCCTCTCTCCCCCCTAGAATGATGTCTCAAGATTGGAATAATAAATATTTCATAAGAAAATTCCCTTCCTGGTGAAAAATAACCGGTGGTCTTAGCTAGTCATTTTCAAGCCGCCGGTGATGTCATAGTCAAAACCCTTCTTACTTTCTCTCGACACTTTTCCCTGAGTGTATTTTCGAGTTACGAAATTTGTAGAATTGATTGCTCGGAGGCGAAGGGGGAGGAGGGAGGGAGGGAAAGAGAAAGGAAGATGGAGAGGGAGGAAGAGATAAAGAAGGAGGGAAAGAGATAGGGAAAAGGGAGTTGGGAGTGATGGGGAGAGTGAGTGAAAGAAAGAGAGAGAGAGGAGAGAAGAAGAGAGGAGAGGCGATGATAGGAGCGGAGAGGAGAGGGGAGGAGAGAGGAGGAGAGAAGAGGAGAGGAGAGAAAGAGAGAGAGAGAGAAAAAAGGGAGGAGGGAAGGAGGGAGGGAGAGAGATAGAGACAGACAGACAAACAGAGAGTAGAAAGAGAGAGAATAAGGAAGAAAGTGAGAAAGGGAAAAAGGGGGGAGAGAGGGAGAAGAGAAAGAAAGAGAAAGAGAGAGAGAGAGAGAGAGAGAGAGAGAGAGAGAGAGAGAGAGAGAGAGAGAGAGAGAGAGAGAGAGAGAGAGAGAGAGAGAGAGAGAGAGAGATAGAGAGAGAGAGAGAGAGAGAGAGAGAGAGAGGAGAGAGAGAGAGAGAGAATAAGGGAGAAAGTGAGAAAAGGGAAAAGGAAAAGAGAGAGAGAAGGGGGGTGGGCAAAGAAACAGAGAATTGGGCGAAAAGAAATCAGATGGAACGAAAAATAAAAGACAGAGAAAAAAAACACAAGACAGACAGACAGAACCAGATAAATATATAGATAAAATAAGACATATAGAATAGGCAGATGATGAATAGAGATATGACGCCTACAGCGTGAAACAAGCAGGATGTCCATTGTGCGAAAGTTATTCTAGAAATAAAGTTGCAATCCTAGGACGAATGCGTCACGAACAGCAGGCCGACCGGCCAGGTGGCGACGGGGCTGGTACCTGTCGCTTTTTAGAGTCTCGCCGAGGCTCCGGGGGGGCGTGGCGCGCTAGCGGGCCGTGACGGGCCGCTGATATGGCACTCCCTCGGCACCTGGTGTGTGTGTGTGTGTGTGTGTGTGTGTGTGTAGTGTGTGTGTGTGTGTGTGTGTGTGTGTGTGTGTGTGTGTGTGTGTGTGTGTGTGTGTGTGTGTGTGTGTGAGTGAGTGAGTGAGTGTGAGTGTGTGTGTGTGTGTGTGTGTGTGTGTGTGTGTGTGTGTGTGTGTGTGTGAGTGAGTGATTGAGTATGTGAGTGAGTGAGTGAGTGTGTGTGAATGTGTGTGCGTGCATGTAAGTGTAATGAATGACGCTTCATAAACACGTAGTTAAGGGGACACCCATCCAAACAGAAATCTCTCTCCAGGAGCGTCTCTGCGGTATGGTGAAAGGAAAAAAAAAAAAAAAAGCGATGCCTTTTCAGGTGTGACGAGCAGGGATGTTACACTCAAGTCTTCCAAGGATTGCGGTTAATTTCCCGTTAGCAAACAACCGAATCACTATCCCAAAATTGCATTGGGGAAAATGAAGAAGTTTCCATCGCAGGTGAGTTGTTCCGTGCGTGTTAACGAGGCAGTTAAGCGCCCCCCTCACCAACCACCATTGCCTATTTAACTTAACTAATATGCATCATAAACGCACCTTCACTTCGGGATTACGCGAAACCGTGCACGCACTTCCACGACGCGCTAAATGAGAAGAGAGAGAGAGAGAGAGAGAGAGAGAGAGAGAGAGAGAGAGAGAGAGAGAGAGAGAGAGAGAGAGAGAGAGAGAGAGAGAGAGAGAGAGAGAGAGAGAGAGAGAGAGAGAGAAGAGAGAGAGAGAGAGAGAGAGAGAGAGCGAGAGAGAGAGAGAGAGAGAGAGAGAGGAGAGAGAGAGAGAGAGAGAGAGAGAGAGAGAGAGAGAGAGAGAGAGAGAGAGAGAGAGAGAGAGAGAGAGAGAGAGAGAGAAGAGAGGGAGGGAGAGAGAGGGGGGAAGGTAGAGACGGAGAAAAAACATTTCAACTTTACAAATAATTCGCAATGTTCACACCTAAGATTAATATCCCAGGAAATATCTACCCAATGACGGTGACTCGAGAACCTGCATCCCCGTAATGATGACGTAAGCGAAGGGGGGGGGATAACCAGGGGAAAATGAGCATGAATTAGTCTTGATATAAGGGAGAAATAAGCATGAAGGGGAAAACAAGCATGAAAGTTCACACGCGTCCCGCCCATGACACATTCTCACAGCGACCCGGCCCCGTCTCCTCCTCGTACCGCGACGCCCGCTAAGATAATGGACAGGACGGTGGCGGTTTTTTCTCGGGATGTGTGAAGGCGAGGGATTAGACGTGGATGGTTAGGAGGGAGAATATCCACTTTCAAAGACATTAAGGGAAGCACAGAGCTGGAACAAAGGAACAATTTTGTTTACTTTTTTTTTCTCAAATTTAGGGCAGGTCGGTTTCTGATTTGGGGTTGTATACGAGGATTCCCAGTCACGTACAAAAATATTTCATAACCGCTAAACAGACTGCCATATTGATTGGCATTAATATTCACGTTAATATCAACACATACAGGGATCTTTCCTCGTCTTCCTTTCCACACGCAATGCTCTTATAGACAACATATTTAAATACAAATAACTTTATCACAGGAAGAGAATATCAAAACGATGCTTCACCTTTTTTTTTTTTTTTTTTTTTTTTTTTTTTTTTTTTTTTTTTAATGATTGGGTTTGATTGGAATGACATTTAAGTGAAGATCCGGAAGACACCTGGCGAAGAACGGTGTAATCCAATCATTTCTTCTCCTGATTCACTCGACCTTCTTCGAACGTAATTCGCAAAGGTTCCGAATCCCGTTCGGTCTGTCTTCTGTGAGGGAGAGGAATGGATGGGAGACTGTGAGGGAGAGAGATGGAAGATTGGAAGACTGTGAGGGAGAGAGATGGAAGATTGGAAGATGTGAGGGAGAGAGAAAGGAGATTGGAGGTTGTGAGGGAGAAAAAGATGTGGCTGTGAGGGAGGAAGAGAAGAGTGAGGGAGAAGGGGATTGGAAGATGTGGAGGAAGACTGTGAGGGAGAGAGAATGGAAGATATGCTGGCTGGTGGAGGGACTGTGATGGAAGATTGGAAGACTGTGAGGGAGAGAGAATGGAAGATTGGAAGACTGTGAGGGAGAGAGAATGGAAGATTGGAAGACTGTGAGGGAGAGAGAATGGAAGATTGGAAGACTGTGAGGGAGAAGAGAATGGAAGAATTGGAAGACTGTGAGGGAGAGAGAAATGGAAGATTGGAAGACTGTGAGGGAGAGAGAATGGAAGATTGGAAGATGTGGAGGGAGAGAGAAATGGAAGATTGGAAGACTGTGAGGGAGAGAGAAGATGGAAGTTGTGAAGACTGTGAGGGAGAGAGAATGGAAGATTGGAAGACTGTGAGGGAGAGAGAATGGAAGATTGTGAAGACTGTGATGAGAGAGGAATAGGAGATTGGGAGGTTGTGAGGGAGGGAAATTATGTGGCTGTGAGGGAGGGAGAATGGAAGATTGGAAGACTGTGAGGGTGAGAGAGGTGGAGGAGAGGGAGAGAGAATAGGAGATTGGGAGGTTGTGAGGGAGGGAAATTGGAAGCTGTGAGGAGAGGGATGGAAGATTGGAAGACTGTGAGGGAGAGAGATGGAGATTGGAAGACTGTGAGGGAGAGAGAATGGAGAATTGGAAGACTGTGAGGGAGAAGAGAATGGAAGATTGGAAGACTGTGAAGGGAGAGAGAATGGAAGATTGGAAGACTGTGGGGAGAGAGGATGGAAGATTGGAAGACTGTGAGGGAAGAGGATGGAAGATTGGAAAGACTGTGAGGGAGAGAGGATGGAAGATTGAAGACTGTGGAGGGAGAGAGGATGGAAGATTGGAAAGGCTGGTGAGGAGAGAGGATGGAGATTGAAGACTGTGAGGGAGAGGAATGGAAGATTGGAAGCCTGTGAGGGAGAGGGATGGAAATTGGAAGACTGTGAGGGAGAGAGATGGAGATTGGAAGACTGTGAGGAAGAGAGAATGGAAGATTGGAAGACTGTTGAGGAGAGAGAAATGGAAGATTGGAAGACTGTGAGGGAGAGAGGATGGAAGATTGGGAAGACTGTGAGGGAGAGAGAATGGAGATTGGAAGACTGTGAGGAAGAGAGAATGGAAGACTTTGGAAGACACTGTGAGGGAGAGAGGATGGAAGATTGAAGACTGTGAGGAGGAGATGGAAGATTGGAAGACTTGTGGAGGGAGAGAGAATGGAAGATTGAAGACTGTGAGGAGAGAGGATGGAAGATTGGAGACTTGTGAGGGGGAGAATGGAAGATTGGAAGACTGGTGAGGGAGAGAGAATGGAAGATTGGAAAGACTGTGAGGGAGAGAGGATGAAGATTGGAAGACTGTGAAGAAGAGGGAAAGAGACGGTGGGGGAGATGATTGGAAGACTGTGAGGGAGAGAGATGGAAGATTGGAAAACTGTGAGGGAGAGAGGGAAGATTGGAAGACTGTGAGGGAGAGAGAATGGAAGATTGGAAGACTGTGAAGGGGAGAGAATGGAAGATGGTTGGAAGACTGTGAGGGAGAGAGAATGGAAGATTGGAAGACTGTGAGGAGAGAGAATGGAAGATGGAAGACTGTGAGGGAGAGAGAATGGGAAGATTGGAAGACTGTGGAGGGAGGAAATGGAAATTGGGAAGACTGTGGAGAGGAGAGGGATGGAAGATTGGAAGACTGTGAGGGGAGAGAGATGGAAGATTGGAATACTGTGAGGGAGAGAGGATGAAAATTGGAAGACTTGAGGGAGAGAGAATGGAAGATTGGAAGACGTGAGGGAGAGAGGATGGAAGATTGGAAAGACTGTGAGGAGAAGAGAATGAAGATTGGAAGACTGTGAGGGAGAGAGGAATGGAAGATTGGAAGACTGTGAGGGAGAGAGAATGGAAGATTGGAAGACTGTGAGGGAGAGAGGATGGAAGATTGGAAGACTGTGAGGGAGAGAGAAGGAAGATTGGAAGACTGTGAGGGAAGAGGATGGGAGATTTGGAAGACTGTGAGGGAGAGAGAATGGAAGATTGGAAGACTGTGAGGGAGAGAGGAATGAAGGGAAGATTGGATGGAGAGAGACTGTTGGAGGGAGGGAGAGGAAGAATGGAAGATTGGGAAGACTGTGAGGGAGAGAGAAGGGAAGATTGGAAGACTGTGAGGGAGGAGGAGGAAGATGGAAGGAGAAAGCGGAGGTTGTGAGGGAGAGAGAATGGAAGATTGAAGACTTGAGGGAGGGAGAATGGAAGATTGGAAGACTGTGAGGGAGAGAGAATGGAAGATTTGAAGACTGTGAGGGAGAGAGGATGGAAGATTGGAAGACTGTGAGGGAGAGAGATGGGAAGATTGGAAGACTGTGAGGGAGAGAGATGGAGATTGGAAGACTGTGAGGAGAGAGATGGAAGATGGAAGACTGTGGGGAGAGAGAATGGAAGATTGGAAGACTGTGGGAGAGGGAATGGAAGATTGGAAGACTGTGAGGAGAGAGAATGGAAGATTGAAGACTGTGAGGGAGAGAGAATGGAAGATTGGAAGACTGTGAGGGAGAAGAGAATGGAAGATTGGAAGACTGTGAGGGGAGGAGAAATTAAGTGTGAGGGAGAGAGAATGGAAGATTGGAAGACTGTGAGGGAGAGAGAATAGGAGATTAGGAGGTTGTGAGGGAGGGAAATTATGTGGCTGTGAGGGAGGGAGAATGGAAGATTGGAAGACTGTGAGGAAATGTGAGGGAGAGTGAGGGCGTCTATGAGGGAGAGAGAATAGGAGATTAGGAGGTTGTGAAGGAGAAAAAATATGTGCTGTGAGGGGAGATTAGGAGGTTGTGAAGGAGAGACAATGAGAGACTGTGAAGGAGCAAAACATTAGAAGATTGGAAGATTTAGCTCAATCGGCATAAAATATATAGTCTCAAAGATGTACACTCTAAATTCAAATTAACTTCCAATGTATTCGTTACAGCTTGTGAATTTCGAAAATATTGCGAAGTCAACTGTTTCCGTTGCAATGGAGGTAATAAGTACAAGTGAAAATTAAAGTGGAAATAGACGCTATTGTCTGGGAATTCGTGAAGTCCAAGCGCACGCATTCAAGTACAGGGATGAACGTGAAATCAAACAGATTACGAAACAAACAAAGAAACAAGCAACTAATGATATTGCAAATATTCACAGGAAAAGAAATTCATGAACTAAGAAAATCGATAAGCAAATGGATAAAAAAATAATGGAATGTAGAAAAGGAATAGATAAGAATGAATATCTTCACAATACAAGTGATGTATTTGACCGGTTTCGATTGTATCTTCGTCAGAAATACATACGAATACATAATCGAAACCGGTCAAATACATCTCCTGTATTGTGAAGATATTCATTCTCATTCATACCTTTTCATCGTTTGTCAACATGAATACGGTTCATAGAAATATGGAAATAGGTACCTGAATAACTAAAAAAAAGGTCAGGAACAACAGACAAACAAATTGATGAATATATAAAGCACAGCCCTTTACCATAAATTTTACGTTATTATCCTTTTTTTTAAATAAAGTACAATGCATCAAATTAGACGAACTAGTCAGGAAATGTAAAATAAGATCTCCTCTGAATAGATAAATGAATAAAAATATAAATCCATGAATCACAAAGAAATGTATGAATACGTGAATAACAAACAAGCATGAACAACAAACAAAGCAAATAAACTCATAAACAACAACCAAAAAAAACAATGGACAAAACGAAACAAATAAACAACGAGCAACAAATAAAACACGAGCAACAAACAAAGCAAAACAACAGCAACAACCAAACAAATAAACACATAAGCAAACAAACAAAGCCAACAAACACATGCACACCAAACCAAGCAAATAAACACATGACCAACCAACCAACCAACCAAACCAACCAACCAAACACACAAACAAACAAGAAAAGACACTAACCCTCCTTTCCCTTCTTCCCTCCCGCAGGATCCAGCCATGAGCGGCCGGCAGTGGGCCTCCCGACGGGGGGGCACCGGAGTGGCGGCGCCCCTCCTGGCCCTCGCGCTGACCATGGCCGCCCTGCCTGCTCGAGCCTTCAACATGGACACCTGCGACGGGAAACCTCACCAGGTCACGATCAACACGCAGGCGGAGGCTTACCTGGGTGAGTGAGGGAGAGTGAGGGAGAAGGGAATGGAAGGTGGTGAGTGAGGGAGAGTGAGGGAGAGGGAATGGGAGGGTGGTGAGTGAGGGAGAATGAGGGGAGGGAATGGGAGGGTGGTGAGTGGGAGAGTGAGGGAGAGTGGAGGGTGGAGAGTGGGTAGAATGAGGGAAGGTTGAATGGGAGGGGGTGAGTGAGGGAGATGAGGAGATGGAATGAGGGAGAGTGAGGAGAGGGAATGAGCGGGTGGTGAGTGGAGGGAAGAATGAGAGAGGGAATGGGAGGGTGGTGAGTTAGGAGAATGAGTGAGAGGAATGGGAGGGTGGTGGTTAGGGAGAATGAGGGAGAGGGAATGGGAGGGTGTTGAGTTAGGAGAATGAGGGAGAGGGAATGGGAGGGTGGTGAGTGAGGGAGAGGAATGGGGAGTGGAGGGAGAGGGAATGGAGGGTGGTGAGTGGGGAGAATGAGGGAGGGGAATGGGAGGGTGGTGGTGAAGGGAGTGGGGAGGAATGGAGGGTGGTGAGTGGAAGGGAGATGAGGGAGAGGAATGGAGGTGGTGAGTGAGGGAGAGTGAGGGGAGGGGAATGGGAGGGTGGTGAGTGAGGGAGTGAGGGGAGGGAATGGGAGGGTGGGTGAGGGAGTGAGGGGAGAGTGTGAGGGGAGGAATGAGGGAGAGGGAATGGGAGGGTGTGAGTGAGGGAGAATGAGGGAGAGGGAATGGGAGGGTGGTGAGTGAGGGAGATGAGGGAGAGGGATGGGGAGGGTGGTGAGTGAGGGAGAGTGAGGGAGAGGGAATGGGAGGGGTGGTGAGTGAGGGAGAATGAGGGAGAGTGGGAGGGTGGTGATTGGGAGAAGAGGGAGAGGAATGGGAGGGTTGGTGAGTGAGGGAGAGTGAGGGAGAGGGAATGGGAGGGTGGTGAGTGAGGAGAGTGAGGAGAGGGAATGGGAGGGTGGTGAGGGAGAGAGTGAGAGGAGGAGGGAGAGTGGGGAGGCTTACTTGGGTTGGTGAGGGAGGATGGGGAGAGGAATGGGAAGGTGGTGAGGGAGAGAGTGAGGGGGAGGTTGTGAGGGAGAGAGTGAGGGGAGGATGAGGCTTACCTGGGTGAGTGGAGGAGAATGAGGGAAGAAAGAATGGGAGTGAGGGAGTTTGTGAGGGAGAGAGTGGAGGGGGAGGTTGTGAGGGGGGAGGTTTAATGAGCAGGAGAGTGGAAGGCGAGGGATTGTGAGGGAGAGTGAATGGGAAGGTTTGTGAGTAAGAAAGTGAGGAGGTTTGTGAGGAGAGAGCTGAGGGGGGAGGGTTTATGAGGGAGAGAAGAGTGAGGAGGGAGGTTGTTGAGGGAGAGTGAAATGGCGAGGTTGGTGGGTGAGAGAGAGGTTTATGATGAGAGAATGTGAGGGAAGTTTGTGAAAGGAAGAGAATGGGAAGCCTATGGGAATGAAAACCTGGACGGGAAGCCAATCAGGCGGAAGCTTACCTGGGTGAGTGAGGGAGAATGAGGGGAGGACATGGGAGGCTTGGTGAAGTGAAAAAGAGAGCGGGGGAAGGTTGTGAAGGGAGAGAGAGAGAGGGGGAGAGATGCAGAGAGGACCGGGGGGCGGATGCGGACGGGGCGATTGAGCGAGAAGGCGTTGAGCGCCGAAAGGGGTGGGTCAGGTTGAGGGGGAAGTTGTGAAAGTGAGGGAGAGTACAGGACGAGAATGTGAGGTTGGGGAGTGAGTGAGAATGAGGAATGAGAGTGAAGGCGAGGTTCTGTGCACTGAAGAGAAATAGGGAAGGGTCGGGGTGATGTGAAGAGAGAGAGATGAATGGGAGGTTTGATGATTGAGAGATGAGTGAGGAGGTTTGTAAGGGAGAGATGGGATCGTTGGTGTGTGAGGGAGAAGGATGGGAGAGTATGAGGGAGAGAGACCTGGCGACCGGGAAACATCTCATCAGGTTCATAGATCATAGCACACAGACAAGAGGCTACCTAGCTAGTGGTGAGGGAGAACGCATTGAAGTGCGTGTGGGGTTCTGCTGTCGTGAGGGTAGGTTTGTTTGGTAGTGAGGGAGGGTTTTTGTGAAGGGAGGTCTGTTGTATGGTTATATAGGTTTGTTTTGTGAGTGGATGGGAGGTTGTGACAGGGAGCTTGTGAGCGTAGGCTGTGGAGTGGGGGAAGAAAGGGAGATAGCTGTGAGGTAGGTTGTGAGCGAGGAAGAGTGAGGGAGGTGTTTAATGAGGGGAGAATTGTAGATAGAAGTCTGTGGCGGAAAGGTGATAGGTTGAGGAGTCTGGAGATAATTAAGTGGTTCTTGGTGAGGAGAGAGTGAAGTTGGTGAGGCTGTGAAGGGACGAAGATTAGATGAGGACTGTTAGAGTGGAGAGAGACTGATAGAGTGGTCTGTTGTGCTGAGGATTTTCTGAGGCAAGAGTTGCATTCCGGCTAGTGCGGGAAATAGACAGATAGATAGACAGACATATAAGCGACGGGCAGATAGATGTTGTTAGATGAGATAGGACAGGATGATGATAAGATAGTAGTATCTTCGGTAGTATGGATGATGGGATTAAGATGAAGTATAGTATAGTATAGATGCTAATAAAAAGAAGATAGATAGGATGATGACTTAAGCAATTAGATATATAGACATATAAATTAGGTATACAGACGATAGTATGGATCAGTGTATATTTAAGTATCGATACAAATATGTGTTTGTCTCTGTGTATCACCTAAATAGATATGATCAGTATTGATAGTTGGGGAGTATAATTATCGTAGAAGAGATGTACAGTATGCCAGGTATTACGGTTACTATGGCAGATCGATATGATTGGGAGATTGGTGAGTATTGTTGTATGGTCGTTGCTACTATAGAGTATGTGACGGATATATGTAGTGTAGAGTGTTAGTGAGTCTAATGGATATGGCGGCATAGATACGGTTTTGGTATGGGTCGCATCTATGATCTAGACAGACTGATGATTGATAGTCGCATGGTATAAGATGGATCGACAGATTGAAGAGGCCGATTTAGGTATTATGTATTTATCCAGATTGAAAGGCAGGATAGATAGAGTATGTGTACATTATTGATGATACTAATATTTGGATCATGTATCAGAACGATGAATGTACGTAATATAAGAGATCTGCATTTTGAAGTAGTACGTTAGGACTCGACCGTGTCTCTGCGGTTACTTTGTATTGTCGTAGTGACCAGATTTTAGAGTTGGAGAAAGATAGGTCTGGGGCTATGTGGTTATAGATGATGTATTACTTTTGTATGGCATGAATGCCTGATAAGGTCCTATTCTTTCGCCGTCCGTAGTTTTGGCTTCTGCAGTAGGGGGGCGGCTTGCTAGCGAGCAGGTGCCTTGCATTGGGGGAGGTGGATACGTCTCTTGGAATGCGGAGGATGCGCCATTTTTTGCTCCTTGGACCAGCGTTGCTCGAAGGGTGGTATATTCAGTCGGCATGTGTGATGCCGACTCGGTATAGTCGGCGGGTGATTGTTCTGCTACTTCTTCTGGTGCTTGGTGAGACATGTCTCTTGTGTGACGCCTTGATTTCAACGCCTGCGTGTGGGGAGGGTCGCAGTGAGATTTGTCGGTTCGGTCTCGTATAGTGGCGTGCGGTTTCTGTATCCTGTCTATCGCTATTTCTTGTGTTGTATTGCCGTATGGATTGCATGCATGCTGGGGGCGGAGTAGGGCGTGGCTCGTGTGGATGGCCGAGTACAGCTGTCACGTGGCAGAATGACAGCCATTTCCGGGGTGTTCTGGCTGGCACTGTATGACGACATGGCAATATTGGCCTGGTTTGGGAGCATCTGTCGTACGTTATGTTGGGTGGTCATATTGGTGTTGAGATAGGAATCTATTTGCGCATATTTTGTAGGTTCGCCGATTCAGATCATACTGCGTGGGAGTCCTTAATGTTATACATGATGTAAAGAGAACTTGTGTTTCATGGTCATGTAGTACTCCAGTGGTCTTTGATGATTGATGAAATTTATTGTGTTATTTTGAATCGAGTTTCGCGTAGAAACTACTGTCATGTCTCGAATGTATCGATTACCCGTGGTAGTACTGGGGACATTTTGATTATTTAGGCTATTTCTCATAAGAAGGACATTTTTATCATTATGCTGTTTTGTTGCTTTCGGTTTCATATGTAAGAATATGTAGTGTCGCGCTGCACGGGCATAACCCTTCATGAATATAGCGGAGATCGGGAGTTAGATACAAGTTTTCATTCCCTCTTGACGATGCTTATGACGTGGGACTTGTGCTGAACGAAATAACAAACCGTTTGGAATCGTTGCATGTTTGATAGTATATAACATTTTCGATCTTGAGAGGACTCCGTGCCATAAATGATTTCAGTCTGACCATCTGTCTTTGCCTTTTGTCTCCGTTCTCTGTTGTCGCTGCTCGTCAATTGCACTCATTGTCGTCTTCCTGAATTCATTGCATCTAATTGGCGTGACGTAACTTGAGTCGTGTTGTTCTCAACAATGGTCGCCATGCTGGTGGAGTTGTTTGTCTATAGGCTCATTTCTTGTGTGTTTGTCTCTGTTTGTCCGTCGACTGATTTCTCCTGTGGCGTGATCTGCTGCTGCTGCGTGGCAGTATGTTGGCGCCTCAGTGGCGTCGTCCTTGCTGCTGTCGCAGCGTCTGTTTCCTTCGCATGTGGGCGTTTTGTTGTTGTTGGTGTGTGTTGCATATGGATGTACATGGCCGTGTATTATGTACATTACATGTATACCTGACACAGCGACATTTATATTCGTATATTGATATATATTTGTAGATAGTATTGGCGTCTTAATGTAGTATTATGGTTATCTATATATTGCAATTTATATATTAGTATAATTAGTACATTATATATAGATACTTAGTATGTTGTTTATATAATATATATTCTGTAATAGTGTCGGTTATTTTATTTTAGTTGTATTTATGAGGATATATTCTACTTATGCTTCTTATCTACACCACCACATCGACAACAAATCACCACCATCACACTCAGATCACAGCAGTTGGCCCACCATGGGTCTGGTCTCCTATCACACCACCTTTCACACACACCACCATCTACACACATACACACACACACTCACTCACACTCACACTCACTCACACTCCACTCAACACCACACACACACACACACACACACACACACACACAACACACACACACACACACACACACACACATATATATAATATATATATATATATATATATATAATATATATATTATATATATATATATATATAATATATATATATATATATATATATATATATATATATATATATATCATATATATATATATATATATATATATATATATATAATATATATATATATATATATATATATATATATATATATATATATATATATATTATATATATATGAGTGTGTGTATTTAAACATTTAGATATCGCGATTACACGCCACTTCCTCCCCTCCCCTCCTGACGCCCTCCCCCCCCCCGCAGGCGTGGTGGTCGGGGCGTCGCGCGGCGGGCGAGGGCATGATCGGGTGCGGCGGGTGGCGCGTGGGCGGCGTGGAGGCGTACGAGGCGCTGCGGTGGTCGCTGGCCAGGATCAACCAGGCTGTGGGCGGCATCGGCTCCAGGATCGTGTCGGACTCCTACGTTCCGGGCGTCAAGTTCGGTAGGTGGTGCACGCCCTCCTCGCTCGTGTCGTGGCGGCGGCGGCGGCGGGCGGGGCGGGGTGGCTGTCTTGTACGTTCAGTGGGATGAAGATTCATTTTCTTGAACGTTCAGTGGGATTAAGATTCTTTGTCTCGCACGTTCATTGGGTTTTAAATTCTTTGTCTTTGTCTTTGTCATTGGATTTTAAATTCTTTGTTTTGCACGTTCATTGGGATTAAAATTTTGTTTTGTACGTTCATTGGGTTTTTAATTCTTTGTTTTGTACATTCATTGGGATTAAAATTCTTTGTCTTGTACATTCATTGGGTTTGAAGTTCTTTGTCTTTGTCATTGGGTTTTAAATTCTTTGGTTTGTACGTTCATTGGGATAAAAAAATTGTTTTGTACGTTCATTGGGTTTTAAATTCTTTATTTTGCACGTTCATTGGGTTTTATTCTTTGTTTTGTATATTCATTGGGATTAAAATTCTTTGTCTTTGTAATTGAGTTTAAAATTCTTTGTTTTGTTGTTCTTTGAGATTAAAATTCTTTGTTTTGCACGTTCATTGGGTTTTTAATTCTTTGTCCACATTGGGTTCTTTCATTACTTTCATTGGGTTTTTAATTCTTTGTCTTGTACGTTCATTGGGATTAAAATTCTTTTTCTTGTACGTTCATTGGGATTTGAATTATTAAAAATCATCTGGGCTATACTTATCAGTGATGTACTTTTTAAAAAATGTAACATTCTTTCAAGCAAATATGAATCCCAAAAATACTTTAAAAGATGAATGTCCCAAAACCAGTCCATCAAATTATAAAAAAAAAAAAAAAAAAAAAAAAAAAAATCAAGGCATCAATATCTCCCAGAATATGTTTAATTACTATAAATCATCCATCAGGACGTCCCTAATTACCCATTATATCGCCCAAAACCATAAAAAAGAAAAACAATCACTAACAGCGTATCAATACCCTTCCCACTCCTATAATTTATTACCATAAATCACCCTTCAAATTGCCCAAAATCATAGAAAAAAATCACCAATAACAATAACAATATTATCCCCTACAATCTAATCGATTTATCATAAATCACCCATATCTCCCCTCCCCCCAAAAAAGAAAAGAAAAAGTTTCATCCCCCTAAAAACAGAAAAAATCCACCCCCTAAAATAAGAGAGAGAAAAAAACATCAACCCCCCCAAAAAAAAAATCCCCGCCCCCCAAAAAAAAAAAATCCCCCCCCCCCCCCCCAAAAAAAAAAAAAAAAAAAATCACCCCATCACTCTTCTTGTCCCCCCCCTTCCCCTCTCCCCACAGGCCTCCACGTCTACGACTCCTGCAACCACGGGGAAAGAGCCGTCGCGGGCGTGGGCGAGGTGTTCCCTGTGGTGCGGGAGGGCCCTTCGTCGTGCTCGCCCCTCAGCAACGACACCCTCCTGGCCTTGGGCGTGCTGGACCTCACGGGCGTCACCTCCACCCACCAGAGCCTCTCGCACCTCCTTCACAAGTACCACGTGCCGGTCGTCGAGGCGGCCGCCCACGCCTACATACCGCAGAAGGAGCGAGGGCAGGTATGTGGGCGGGTTAAGGGGGTGGGAAGGGGAAGGGAAGGGGTGTTGGGGCGGGAAGGGGGGCGGGGAATAGGGGAGAGGAAGAGGGGTGAGGAAGGGAGTCTGGGTAAGAGGAGCGGGGAAGGGTGGGGGAGGGAGGGAAGAGGAGCGGGAAGGGGATGGGAAATGAGTAAGATGAGTGACTGATTAAGGTGAGTTATTGATTGGAAATGAGTCTGGTGAATAGAAATTAGCAATGTCTGCGTGGGAATTGGGATAACTGTTTTACCTAATCGGTGGCTTTGATCAGTAAACAAATACTGAATTAATGATGAATACATTATCTCACTGAGAAGAAACTCTAAATCATGCAAAACACTATTCAAAGTTTGTAGAAAAAAAAATGCTTACATTCACACTGACACAAAAAGCCAAACACACACGAACACATAAACAAACACACGGACACACAAAAACACACGAACATATAAACAAACACACAAACAAAGACACGAACATATACAAACACACTAACACATAAACACGCACAATCAAAGTATTCCCTTAAATCCTTACTAACAACGAAAACCACCCGACAAAAAAAGAAAAAGTAAAAAAAAAAAAAAAAAAAAAAAAAGCAGACAGGAAACCCCCCAAGTAGCGGTTCACACACTTAAAGCGAACTCTCTCTCCAATCCTCTCGCCCTCAGGCTCTGCTGGAATTTCTCGCCGAGCTCAAGTGGGACTCGACCGCTCTCCTCGTCCTCGATGACGACTACAGCATCGAGGTCGCCAAGGTGAGTCTCTACTGGCTATCCTCCAAGTGTGTCTATTTTTTGTCTATTGATGGTCTGGTAACTGGAAACTCGTAAAAGGATTTAGGATGAAATTAGGATGTCTGAGTTGCTTACCAGACGGGTTTGATTTTTTTCTACTTGCTCGTTAACTTTATTTAAGATTCGCTGTCTGTAAAATGTGATAATGAAATTATTTTCTATCTATCACCTTGTCCAATATCAATCATAAGATACTTAAAATTCATGATTTATCAAAGTCGAAATTTTAGATATGCAAGTCATATATCCTCACGCCTAAAAAATATAGTGTATACTGGAGTTTATACATAGTTATACCGATATATAAACCCTTTTTCTTTTATTTATGTCATTCCGTTTTCGTTTATTCCTCTTAGGTGGTGACTGA
>NW_020869760.1:362699-382699 GCF_003789085.1 Penaeus vannamei | reverse complement strand
CAGTGGAATTCCGCTCCCGACCCTCGCACTATATTCAACTTTCTACTCACATTCAACAAAAAATCTATTCTTGCAGTTGCGTGAAGTGGACGCGGAAATAGGGGGCGTGCTTGCCTTGAAGGACGGCCAGCAGGATGTCCGTGACTTCATCGCTCACTATCGCCTCTTGGACCCAGAGAAGAACGCTCGAAATCCTTGGTTCAAGCAGTACTGGGAACAGGTATGTTGTATGGGGATTCCTTATGCTAATCAGTTTGCACAATATTGAGGTTGTTATTCACTGATGATGTTGGGTCGGTTTGTATATTGCTTCGGTTATTGATAGGCTTGTATTGAACGGAAATTTTCTTGGTTATTTTATGGTGAAAACGAAAGGAAATGAAAGACATTGATATATATTAGCTGATAACGGGACGGCAGATATAGTTTCACTGTAACTGCTTTAACAGGAATTCGGGTGTGTGGGCATAGCATGCCTGCTGGAGGGCAAACCGACGCCCGTGGTGCCCTACGCCTCGGTTCCTTCGACGCCCAGGGTCATCCAGGCCGTCTTCTCCTTCGGCGCCGCCCTCACTCAGCTCCTGGGCCACTTGTGTCCTCACGCCGGGGGGAAGATCTGTCCGGGGTTGCCCAAGTAAGGAAATAGCTTTGGGATTTGTGAAAATTATGAGTTTTCCGTTGTTATCGTTTGTCACAGAGAATGTTCATAAAAAACAACATATCAGACCTCCTTTGTCACAACAGAACTCGATCTCTCCTGCAGGTGGCGCCAGAGAACCGTCCTAAACGAGTTTCTGCGGAACACCGAAGTTTCCCGCGTGGATAAGCCCTCCGAGTACTTCCAATTTACGGAAAACTTCCACGGCAACGCTCCCCTCGAGGTGTTCAACCTGCGCCGCGCCCCGCCATCCTCTATCCAAAAGTACAAATACGAGAAGGTGAGGCCAAAAGTTCCCGAAGGTGATCTGAATTCTAGTCCTCATAGCGAATCCGTCTTCGCCATTATCAAATTAAGATGTGTGACCTTAACCTTACGATCGTCACCTATGATCATTACCAAAAGCAATACTCCTTTTCTTCATTTCGTTTTCCGTCTAGTAAGCTTCCCTGCTCCTCTCCTGCAGGTGGGTCGCTACGTCGACGGTTCCCTGACGCTGGGGAACGCCATGGCCGAGTACCACAACGGAACGGTGACGGTGATGGAACGCCTCACCTCCTCCTGCACCTCCAACTGCGCCTCCTGCCACTCCCCCGAGGCCGACCACGTGTTCATCGAGTCCCCGGATCAGCTGTACATCCTGGCCACCTTCAACGTGCACGAGAGGGGAGACAAACCCCTCGAGTGTGGCCCGCTGAGGGGAGATAGGGTTAGTTTTACTTTTTGGGATTTTTTTTGTTTTTTTTTTGGTGGAGAAGAGGTTCTTTAGCCTTCAAGTGTTTAAGTTTTTATATACTTGTTTTGATTGTTTGCTTAATTGTTTTTGCTTATCCGTCTCTCTCTCTCTCTCCTCCTCTCTGTCTGTCTGTCTCTTTCTCTCTTTATCTCCCTCCGCTCTGCTTTCTCCTCCTTTCTTACTTTCTCTCTTCTCTCTTCTGCTTCTGATTATATATCTCAACAGTACCTCCTCTAATATCAGTCGTCGACCATAACTGGGATATTCTACGGGAAAGCACACCAGGTTTCACCACATGCATGCACTATATATAGAAGATGATTGCCTGTAGACGTAAAAGAACCACATGTAGCGTGTAGCACAGTTATCACACCAGGCAAGTGGCCATAAAGGAATCGTGTATGGGGGGGGGGGGGTAACCACGAAGAAGGTATTAAACGTCGCCGATTTTTTTTGTTGAACAACTTTTCCGTCATATAATTTTTTTTATGAATCAAAGGAGTGAATGAAGCATGATTTAAAAATCTTTTAGTGATAATTTAAAAGTGCAACAGCGTTTACGGTTTTATTCTATGGTTAGAAGTAAATATAACTATAGATAGGTCTATATAAACGTTCGCGTTTGTCTGCAAGTTTTTAGTTGTGTACAGTGCTTTTTTCTACCATAGTATCAACAAATTTGTAAGCGTGAATGAGCTAAGTATGGTAATTATGAGCATATGCAGTTGTTTCTGAATTATCAAATGCGTAAATTGGTCCACGGTCTTAATATAATTCTTATGGTTATTCGCACAGTTGTTCTTACAACAAACACATGGTTATTCGCACAGTCGTTCTTCCAGCAAAACACTTATGGTTATTCGCACAGTCGTTCTTCCAGCAAAGCACTTATGGTTATTCGCACAGTCGTTCTTCAGCTAAACACATTGTTATTCGCACAGTCGTCTTCCAGCAAAGCACTTATTATTATTCGCACAGTCGTTCTTCCAGCTAAACACATTGTTATTCGCACAGTCGTTCTTCCAGCAAAGCACTTATTGTTATTCGCACAGTCGTTCTTACAGCAAAACACATGGTTATTCGCACAGTCGTTCTTACAACAATAACAATGACCATCTTCAACCCCAGGGCATCCAGAGTGTCGAGGCGTTGCTTTGGTCTCTGGAACAAGTGAACTCCGACCCCGACCTCCTGCCTGGGGTGACGTTGGGGGCCATCGTGCTGGACGCCTGCAGTAGTAAGGAGAAGGCCGTGCGCGACGTCACAAATTTCCTGACGGGAAATATACCTACTAGAATGAGGGAGAAGGTGAGGTTCCGGTTGCGAGGTTTCGGTGAAACTGTGTGCAAAATGTTTTTTTTTTGATGTATAGTATATACATATACACATACAAACACACACGCCCCCACACACATGTATATGTGTGCGTGTACATGTATTTATTATCTATTTTATTCTATTTTATTCATAATCAATTTTGGATGAATGGATTATGTAG
This sequence comes from Penaeus vannamei, assembly GCF_003789085.1. Taxonomy (NCBI): domain Eukaryota; kingdom Metazoa; phylum Arthropoda; class Malacostraca; order Decapoda; family Penaeidae; genus Penaeus; species Penaeus vannamei. The sequence continues at coordinate 379,807 of NW_020869760.1, read as the reverse complement.
TGTTGAGGTTATTGGGTGAGTGAACTATGTTTAAAGATACTGTAGGACTATAATTTGTATTGATTCCGGATTCACTGTGAGGAACGAAGCGCTGTAGACACTTAGGACTCTTCTTATTTCACTTCTAACAGGTTAATAAATTTGATAATCATACATCTATAACAAAACCTTCATAATACTCCTCAAATTCATTTAGTTCTTATTTATGAACGATCAAGTGCTTGGCTTAGTTCATGATTCTATTAAAATAGAAACGGTTATTCACACAGCCGTCATTAAACTATAATTATCACGATTAAGATACTAACTGTTACGACGCCTCTCATTTCACAGGTTCCCTCCGCAAACAACATCGTGGGCATGATAGCGGGCGGGATTGGCGAGGAGGTGCGACAGGTGATTGACGTGACGCAGCCCTACGGAATCACCACCATCGCCACGCAGGCCACGAGCACCGCCTTCTCCAACACCCGCCGCTTTCCCGCGCTTCTTCGCCTCGCGCCGCCCAATGACGTCACCGTGAGTCTTTTGTTTCGACTTTGATCGTTCTCCCCAAGTAAAGAAAGATATTTACTGTATTTTGTTTTGTATCTATATTTCTTTATCCCGAATTTCACTCTGAAAACAACTTGAAATTGATAATGCAAGCGTGACGACTATTAACCTAAAGCACACCTCGTATCCGAAATAAGCACGTACTCCCCGTAACCACCAACAAACACGTAAAATAAAAACAATCTCATGCCTCTATCTCTCCCATTTCCTCTCCCAGGGAAGTGCCATAGCGTCCCTCCTCCTCTACTGGCGATGGGAGGTGTTTAGCGTCGTGTATTCTGACGGAGGCGCCCCCGGGGATGTGCAGAAACATTTACTGAGGGAAACGGAAGCACACAACCTCAAGGCCGCCATGGCTGAGCCCATCCCCCTCAAGGTAAATAATTAATTGAAACGTTTATTCCGAGGTGTAGAGAAGTAGATTTTGTTCCATTCTAAAACCTGTTTTATTCTTTTTTCATATGATGCGCCATTTTACGGCTATTTAATATATATTAGATTTGATATATGTATTCTTTTTTCAGGCATATCAATTTCGTTTAATAGAAATATAAACACAATAATTTTTATCGTTTATTTAGGCTGCCTCTAGTTTTAAGCATTTCACTTTATTGTTTAGCTATTATTTAGATATTTATATAGGTACACGCCGTGCCACTTTCCACATCAGTAATCGATTTTGAAATGCAAATAGTTTATTTCTAAATATTTGGGAAATAAATGACCTATTGCACTTTCAGATTTTAATTTCCACTGAACTCCGACTGCTTCTTTCAATTTACTGCTGATTTTATCCAAAGAGAAAACGAATATATGAACATTACATGATATACAAATGAACAGGATAATTTGCTCGTCCTCCTCAAATTCCTCTTAGCTATATCATACATAATACAACCATCCACTCGCCCGCAGGTGGACCAGGTGGAATATATGCTGGGCGTGTGGAGCCGGCTGGCGGAGGCGGCGCAGCAGGGGGCGCGGGCGGTGGTGCTGCTTCTGGAGCCCCACCACGCCGCGCTGTTCCTGCGGGCGGCGGCCGGCCTGCTGGAGGAGGGGCTGCTGAGGCCCGGGGACTTCGTGTTCCTGATGGAGGACTCGCCGTTGCCTTACATCAAGCATGAGTATGTGGCGCCCCACACACACATATATGTAGGAACACAAACACACGCAGTGTGTGTAAATGAATATACAAATATATGTTTATCTATATTCATATGTATATACATATCTATTTTCTATATCTATATAGATATAAATACATATAAATCATAATAAATTGCAAAAAATAACAATTGTATACAAAAACACACACACATGAATATCTAATACATACATATATATGAACACAAGCACAGTAACGTGTACACAGAAATGAAAAGGAGAGCAACCACAATTGAAATGAAAACAAACTGCTACGTTTCGAATTCTTCACGATCTCTCATTTCAGACGGAATGGATTTTCATCTTTTGTTTGTGACTGTTTTCCTTTTTCATATGTATGTATTTATATGTATATATATATATATATATATATATATATATATATATTATGTATGTATGTATGTATGTATATTTTATGCCCTACATCAAGTGAGTATGTGGCACACGACACACACACACACACACACACACACACACACACACACACACACACACCACACACACACACACACACAATCATATGAATCTGTGCCAAAAACAGCAATCTTATATAAAAAACTAGGCATGAAGATAGCGTAAAGACGTAAGACGTTCCCAAGCCATATCAACCAACCCCCCCCCCTCTCCCCCTCAGGACGGAGGCTCTGGGCATGATCGTGCTGCAGCCCATCAGCGGCGCCGTCCCCGCCTTCTCCAACTACTTCAGGAGTCTGTCGCTGGCGAACCACACGGCCTACCCTTGGTTCCACGAGTTCTGGGCTGAGGTGAGGACTTTCGTGTTCTGGGAAGTCCATTTTCTCTGGGATTTTTTGTATATTTGTCCTGTTTTTTTTTGTCGTTTTTTAGAATATTTTTCCCGTTTGGTTGATCTTTTCACGTGTAAGAAAAGCCAAAGGGTTTGATTTGGTGAAGGACTCATGTTGAATGAAATATTATGTTTATTTAAGAAGACGTTGCTATGATCATAGACAATGCAGTGAAATATTTCCCCATTTTGTATTTGATTGATCTTTTCGGAATTTTAAGAAGAGCCGAAACGGTTAATTAGGTTAAGGACTCGTGTCAAATAGAAGATTATTTTAAAATCATACCCATCTTTTTGTTTGTCTAGGGACCTTAGAATATTTTCCCTTAAAAAGATTATAAGGACAGAACCGTATAATTTTTTTAAGGACCCATGCAAAACATGAAAAAAGAAAAGGGAAAAAAACGTTACTATAAGCATGTACAAACAGCAGCAGCATATTTCCTCATTTTTTCATTTGACTGACCTTCTTTCGACTATAAGTCCAAAAAAAAAAGTTTAATTTTGTTACGACCTCGTATTACATAAAACATATCATCCAAACACGTCACCAATGAACAAAACAATAAAACATCATAATCAAACATCTTATCATCAAGAAGCCACTTAATCCAGCCGCCCCTTCCTTCCTGCAGATGTTCCGTTGCCGAGGCGCCGGGTGCTTCACGGGGGCGGCGCGGAACCTCTCCGGCCACCGATTCCGTCAGGCGGAGGACGTCGTCAGCACCGCCAACGCCGTCTCGGTTCTCGCCAAGGGCCTCGACCGCTGGCGCCGCGAGGCATGCCCGGGTGAGGCGGCGGGGAGGGAGAGGGAGAGAGGGAGAGAGGGAGAGAGGCGGAGGGGAGAGAGGAGAGAGGGAGAGAGGGAGAGAGGAGGGAGGAGAGGGAGGAGAGGGAGGGAGAGGAGGGGAGGAGGAGGGAGGAGGGAGGAGAGAGGGAAGAGCGGGAGAGAGAGGAGAGAGAGGATAGAGGGAGGGAGGGAGAGGGAGGGAGAGAGGGAGGAGAGGGAGTAGAGAGAGAGAGGAGAGAAGAGAGAGAAGAGAGAGAAGGAGCGAGAGAGAGAGAGAGAGGGGAGGGATGGGAGAGAGGGGAGAGAGTTTGGAGAGAGTAGAGAGGAGTTTGGAGATTGACGAGGAGAGAGAGAGAGTGAAGAAGGTCGGAGAGGAGGAGAAGGGACGATAGGGAAGGAGGGGAAGCGAAGGCGGCTGAGAGGGGGTGAGAGAGCGAGTAAGAGACAGAGTGGGAGAGAGACGGAGAGAGGGAGTGGGAGTAGGAGTGCGGGTGGGGGTGGGGGGGGGGGAGGGAACGGTGAGGGACTGGGAGGGAGGGGAGAGAGGGAGACGGAGTGATGTGAGTGAGTGAGAGAGAGAGAGAAACAGACAGTGAGATGTACAGACTGAGAACATAAGGGAGATAACAGAGGCAATAAAACATAAACATAAATAAATAGTCCTAACAATAGATTTAGTTATAAATCGAATGTATATTTACCGATTTATCATTACGTCATCAAGTCCTAAAGTTTCCAGATAAGCAAACACATTTACACCTTCCTCTCTCTTTCAAGCAGCCGCATTTCACCGCCATAACGCTGCAGTAACATTACCATAACACCCCCTTCCCTCAGACAAAGAGAACGGCACCTGTCCCGACATGACGGCAGACGAACACTACCGCAACAAGCTATTTCAGTCAACTCGCTCAATCACCCAGCGAGGAGTGGACGGTCGACCCGTTGCCTTCACCGTGGATGGCCATAACAGAGCGGCGATGATACAGGTGAGCTCAGGTTATTCTCACCGTCTAGCTACACGGTTCCGAAAAAAAAAAGAATGAAGGGATGTATTCGTGTCTTAGATTAGATTAGTTTATTGTTTTTTGTAAATATTATTTTCTTATCTTCGTCAGCACTTCTTTCTCGCTTCCTCTCGCTCTCCTTTTTTTCTATTTTCTTTTCTTTCTGCATCATCATATCGTCTTTTCTTTTCACTATCGTTGTTTTCTACTTTCATCTTTCTTCCAACAGGTCTTAAACTTCCGTCGAGTTAGTGGGCGCCGCGGTGCCGGTCTCCTGCGTGTGGGGATGTTCAACGAGGAGGATGGCTTGGCACTCAATGGCACTCTTGTCGTGACCTACGATGCCGAGGGTAACGAAAGGTCAATGTCCGAGGTCAAGTCTCAGTGCATCGACCTTGAAGTGTGTGGAGGCGTAGTCGCGGTCGCCAAGCCAGCCAAGAAGAGAACACATCACCTGCCTAGGTATTGCATCGGTTTGCCTGTCGGTTTGCCTATGATTGCCGTGTAGCGCCTCAGCCTATTGATTGGCGGACTTTGTATTTTAGTATAGCTTTTGAGAATGAGCAGAGGAGTTTTGTATATGAACGGAAAATTGTTTTAGGAATACCAGCCGGAAGTTCCTTACCTGGCGAGGATTTTATCAATTTAACTTAAGAAACTTTACTTGTGCAGATGTACCCTCAGCAACGATTCGGCATCAGTGGCTTGGTTCCGTATCACCACCAAGGCCAGACTTTCTTCTCGTGTGGTGAGTTCTTCAGCGAAGGAATCTTCCAGAACGTGGCAGCGGTGGCTTATGCCCTCAGCCAGATCAACAGGAATGAAGTAGGTGTGGGGTTAGGGGCCATTCTCTTCGACTACTGCGACAGGATAGAGCGGGCGAGGGAGAGGTTCTACAGTTTCTTCTCCGGCGAGGCCCTGGAGAGCGACGACTCGATCGTGCTCACGCCCAACCGCATCGTCGCCTCCATCAGCTTCGACGACGACGCCGCGGAGGCCGTGTCCAACATCCTCTCCTCCAACTACATCCCGCACTTCAGCTCCCCCATCGGAGGGCGCAAGCTCGCCGACCGCGACGACCAGACGATCCTCACCAGCGTTCCTTCGAGGACGGCGGAACTGCGGACGTTCCTCAGCATCCTCAGAGCTTACAAGTGGACGTTCATCAATGTGATCTATGACAACGATGATGACGGGAAGTTCATGATGGAGACGTTCCGCGAAATGGCCACAAACCAGGACGTGTGCATCGGGGACTCCCTCGGGGTGCCGCAGCGCGTGTCCGAGGAATATGCCCGAGAGCTGATCGAAACCCTGGCTGTTGCCTGGAAGCCTAGGATCGTCGTTCTTCTGATGGACGCCTCGGATAACATTAGGACAATCTTAAAGGTCGCTGACAAGCTTGACGAGAGCGAGAGGTTTACCTTCCTGGCGGGCGATGCGTGGGGCAACAAGCCCAGCGTGACAAAGGGCCTGGACAGAGTGTCAGCCGGAGCTCTCACGTTCACCATGGAGACCTATGACCTCCCGGACTTCAGGATCTTTGTGGCAAACCTGACCCTAGAGAACCATGACCCGTTCCCGGACGAGTGGTTCGAGGAATACTTCCAAAACAAATTCCAGTGTCGACTGTCTCCCAGTGAAAGAGTGCAGAGGCAGTATGTGAAGGAATGCCTCGGCACGGAATCCATTCATCCGGATGACATTGTGCAAGATCCTTACGTGTTCCACACCATCCTCAGCATCAACGCCATTGCACATGGTCTGGATGCATACATAACGAAACACTGTGCAGACGCAGAGTCTATTGATGACTGCAATGTAGTTCAGGCAGAGTTATTGTTAGAAATCCTGCATCAGAGTGAACTCTCGCTAAATAACACAGCTGATTCTAATTCGTATGACCAAGACGGGGCTTACGGCTACCACATTTGGAACTACAGGAAGCTTGGGAAGGAATATGGCTACATTAATGCTGGCAAGTGGGAGAACAGCAACCTTCGTCTTGAAAAGCCAAGCATTGAGTTCAAAATCGGAACCTTCGCCCCAGACTCTTACTGCACTGAGGGCATCTGCTTGGAGGTCTGTTCTTCTCAGTCGACCAAATACGCCGCCATGGCCCTTCCAAAGCCCCTGCCCATTGACTCTAACTTCCGCAATGTGTATGGCATCATGACTAGCTCTATGAGCCTCCTGGGCATTATCGTGATTTTGGTAACGATGGTTTACTTCATGATGTCCTACCCGACGGCAGCAGGAACGTCGGTTCTCGGCTACATGATCCTCATTGGCTGCCTTATGCTTTACTCTGTCAACTTCGCGTTCATCTTCCAGCCTACTGTCGGCACCTGTGCGGTGAGGAGATTCATGATGGGCGTGGCCTATGCCATAATTTTCTCCGCAATGTTAGTGAAGGTGATACATACCTGGAGAGTTATGACTTATTCGTCAACTCGCGATGAGCCGGACGGGTTGAGCAGGCCCTGTGGGTTAATGCTTGTGGCCATCGGCCTCACCTTCGTGCAGGTCGTCCTCGGGTCCGCTTGGTTAATCCTCTACCCGCCAGGGACGGACCTCGAAGGGGAGACCTGGAGATGCACGCCCACTGAGCGCTTCGAGATTGACCTTGTTATCTCCCTCGTGTACGTGATGGTCCTCATAGCAGCGACGATCCTCTTTTGCTTCGAGACGTGGCACGCGGAGGAGAACTCGAAGGAGACGCGGTGGATCCTGCTGGCCTCCCTCTTCACCACCATCGCCTGGTGCGTGTGGACGGTCGTGGCCACGCAGGCGCCCATCACCTTCCGCGACCCGGCCATCGTCATCGGCAACCTCATCTGTGCCACCGTCGTCATTCTCTTCCTCTACGCCCGCAAGATGTACCTCTACAGTCAGCTCACCAAGGACGTCAAGGACCTGGAGATGAGATCGCACTACACCGCCGCGACGTCCCTCTACAACGCCTCCCTGAACGCGCAGAAGATGGCAGACCCCTTGCCCCGCACGCCCGGGGTAGAGATCAACGCTGGCATGCCCGGCCGACAGTTCGTGGGTACGTGCGCTCTCAGCTCATTCCCGTCTGCACGTGGGTCATCTCCCGAATTATTTGTGCTAATACTCAAACTCTAGTCTCTTTTGGGAGGATGGTACAGGAGCCTTTATGTTATCCCTCTGAAACCCAAACTTTATTTCTCTGGGCATTACTTCTTGGTATGAATCAGATGCATCTCTGCTGTCCCTTTTTGTTCATTTGGGCGGAAATCTTTTGTTATACTTAAAGGTTAATCTCCTTAACAGGAAATTTTGGTATTTTTTAGTCTTTTATTCAGTTCAGTTTATTCTCCTCCTCATCTACTCCAGAATCTTCGTAAGGGTCGTACTGCAGGACCTCTTTTATCTTTGCATTTTATCAAGTATTTTCTAGCAAGGGTAAAAGTTCGTGTTTATGAACACGTGTTTTTGTTTTCGCTTGTACACTTTGGTACTGACATATGCATGTTTTTCTTTTTCCTCCTTCCCTTGTCTTCTCCATGACCCGGGAACGTTTCCTCTGGGGTTCTCCTGGTGTGGCTCGCTACCTGTGTCCCTTGGGCGCCTCCCGCTGTGCCCGGGGCGGGTAACCATGCAGTCGTGGGCAAGACTGTGAGGTTGCACCATCCGAAAGGGCCGGTGGTGGGGCGGGTCCTCGGGCCACCTCGCCCTCTCCTTCCACCACCACGCCCCCTGGGGCCGCCTCCTCGTCATATGGGGCCGCCACTACGCCCCACGCTGGTCCCTTCACGCCCCTTGGCAAAGGGAATATCAGCGAACTCACTGTTACCGCCCGGGGCACGGAGGTGACACCAGATGCGACCAGCCATCTGTCGTGGCAGCGACGCGCCGTCCTCGTAGGTAACGCCTCGAATATCCCCGGGGCAAAGGTTAGGCCCCGAGTGAAGCTGTAGATGTGCGCCGCAATCTATCTTACGAGTTTGCTTTGTTTGCACTGTATGAAGTATTTCTTAGATCATGTAGTTATTATATTAGTTTAAGTCACATGTTTTTTAGATTGCCGAGATATGTATTTCTTATTATTACAATACGGAACCTTAATATCCTTAGCAGATGTAAATTACTGTTGATACATGCACACATTTAAATCTACTATATATAAACATATAATCCCAAAAAAAGCATGATGTTGATTATCTTAGTGGTGATAAAACCAACAACTATAGAGAACAAAACTCGGTACGTACTGAAACCTACGTACGCTACTTGAAGTAAATTGGGTCACAACAATTATAACGTTTTATTTTATGTATTATACAGTTCAATGTCTGTCATCAATTTTCTTTCCACAGCTTATGAAACGGTGTCGGTAACATTTTGTATGAACACTTGTATATATAGATATGCATGCTCAGTAAATAAGCATTAATTACATAGAATGTACAGTTACTGTACTTCTAATCTTAAATGACTATTCGAGAAATAACTACTTTTCTTCCTATATCAGTATTAACATTTCTTGAAGATGAAATGAAGACTTAATTGTTGTAACATTAACATGCCATCATCACTTCCTTCACTGCCATGCATTATCATGTGTCTTACGTATCGTGTGGCACAGGCGACCAGGAGGTGAGCTTCAGGACGGTGACGCTCCCTCCAGAGACTCCTCAGAGCCGCAGATCCTCCCGCCGGTCCACCACGCCCTCGAGGCACTCCCTCAGGCTCTCCCTCTCCGACGAACTGCCTGAAGACCTCACCTTCGACGTCTTCGAGTCGTCCGAGGAGGAGTTCCCTGTGGACGCGCACCACCTGAGCGATGACAACGAGGACGTGGCCGGGGCGGGCGCGGGGGCGGCCAGCAAGGACGTCGGGCAGAGGGACCGCCTGCCGTCCATCCGGCGAGTCGGCTCCAGACAGATGCTGGTCTTCCTCACTGACGGCAACACTATAGGTGAGTCCCCCTCGGTGCCAGCAAACGGCAAGTCTTAAGCATTGTTTGTTGATTTGCAAAGAAAGCTCTTCTTGCTTGAGTATACTAATTATAATCATGATGCATTCACTCTCCCCCAACTGCCATGTGTCTTTTCCCCGCAGGCGATGTGTCAAGGATCTAGTCACCTCGCCGGTGGTGCCACATCGCCCTGGCATACGAGCGCCACCAGGTCGCTGAGACTGAGCACGACAATGTCTTTAAATGGTGGTGATCGTAAGTCTGCGGAAGCGATCGGATAATTTGAAATCAGATTAATGACTACCAATAAAAAGCAAGATTTTTGGGAGGAAAAATAAATGAGACAAGGGCGTGGTGTTGGAGGGGTCATTAACATTTTATTTATTGTCAGTTACGGATTGGTGTTCTTTTAGTGTTGCATTTATTCTTGCTTTTAATCTTGGAAACATGCATTATTGTTTGATATTTTTTTTTATATACATATATATTTTTAATCAAACCTGAGAACCTGTACTTTTGAATTATGTTTGATAAATCTTACCGTTTTTTTTTGACATGGTGGAGTTACTTCGTACAAAGGTATTCATTTCTAAACAAAATTGCCATTTTTTTTATCTTCATTCATATGGCATTTGTACCTGTCTTTTTCAAGTAGACTATTGGTAGAATATCGAACAGAGATTGACTGATAATGAACCTTTTGTCTCTGAATCAACGTCTTTTTTTTTAAATCTTACAACATGACTAAAGACATTCCTTTGAAAGGCTTGTATTCCAGGCTTTTTCATAACCGGTTGTAGCGTGTTCTCGCAATCTGTTATTTGAATTGTGATATTTTTCTCTGTGACAGTTTTGTTTTGTATATACTGTACATTTGATATCTTAATTTAAGACTTATTCGCATTGTTTGTTTTTAGACAATACATGAACCAGATACACAGCCGAGATGCTTGTGTTGTTTCGACATGTGAGTTTGTGAATAAAATTTTAAAAAGTTAAATGGTTTTCTATTTCCCTTCATTAGACAGTGTTGACGGAAGCTGATTTGGTTGAAGGCTGAATGTAATCTCAACTTTTAGTAGTTGGTGATAAGAATAAGTTATTATCGGTTTTTCATCTAAAGTTTGCCTTATTCCATCCAACGTTTTCTTAGAAATACAGATACAGCGAAAAAGAAAGCTGTTTTCATGAGACAGGTGGAATGAAATGTCACTATTGTGCATATACTGTATATACAAACATATATACAATACATAGACACACATATATGTATATACACATATATGTGTGTATTTGTGCGTGTATACATATATATGTATATTTGTATATATACATACATACACACACACACACACACACACACACACACACACACACATATATATATATATATATATATATGGAGTGTGTGTGGTGTGTGTGTGTGTGTGTGTGTGTGTGTGTGTCTCTCTCTCTCTCTCTTCTCTCTCTCTCTCTCTCTCTCTCTCTCTCTCTCTCTCTCTATCTATATATATATATATATATATAATATATATATATATATATATATATATATATATATATATATATATATATTATATATATATATATATATATATATATATATATATATATATATCATATATACATACACATACATACATATATGTGAGTGTGTGTGCGTGCATGTACGTGTGTGTATGTACGCATATATATGTGTGTGCACATGTGTTTGTGTGTGTGTATCTATACATACATATACTTATTCTTTATTTATCTGCTTAATCATATTGTCATTACGTAGGGTGGTTCAGCTTTCAACATTTTCACAAGCGTACAAAGCACACTTTTTGGATACCCCCCCCCCTCTAAAAGTGTAAAGAAAATGTTGTGACGAAGAGGATTCAACGATAGACATTTTTTTTTTTTTTTTAGAGCGTCCACGAACAAGACGCCATTTGGGAGAGCGCGGATATCGCTGTTCAAATTCTAGCCTCATTGTCTTTGGTTTCATAAAATTTTGCTGCAGCCTGAAAGAGCAAATTTTTACTCTAGTTATACAATACCGTTTGAAGTATTGATTTAAAAAGCAGGAAAGCAATTGAAAGAGGTAAAATATAGACAGTACAGAAGAAAGGCTGAAAAAATGAGACCATTATTTAAAGGCAGATCCGAACGAAAATAATGAATTGTAAACAGAAGTTAAAATATCTTAATCGTGTGTTTCTGTATGAAAATAGACCTATCCATAAAGGATAACCAGCGAGAGAGAGAGAGAGAGAGAGAGAGAGAGAGAGAGAGAGAGAGAGAGAGAGAGAGAGAGAGAGAGAGAGAGAGAGAGAGAGAGAGAGAGAGAGAGAGAGGAGAGAGAGGAGGAGGGAGGAGGAGGGAGGAGGAGAAGGGGAGGGAGAGAGGGAGAGAGAGAGAGAGAGGGGGGGGAGGGAGAGAGAGAGAGGGAGAGGGAGAGAGAGAGAAAGAGGGGGGGGGACAAGATATGAAAGATGGCGTGATGAAATGTGTATGAAATATATAGGTCTATTAATCTAAATAACCATGGCCATTTTCACGATCATTAGCTGATTTATGTCTTTTATATCTTTACTACTTCTGTCAAGATTTCATAGCAGTTATGCGATAAATTGTTTCGCTAAATAAAAAAGATAAACATTTATTAGAAATGAATAATTTGTACATTTTCTTTTTGTTTTGTTTTTGGTTTGCGGTGTTCTCATTAGAATGTTTTTGTCTTGATCTATATTGTGTTTATTTGTTTCCTTCTCGTGACAATTGGTATACGAACTTCATTAATACGATAGTATTTCAAATAATTGCTTTACCTCAATTTTACTTCATATTCTATTATCTGTTATATGTCTGATGACTTTAAATTTGCAATGAATTATTCGAGTGAAGATGGATATTGTAAACAAAGGCTTTGTATTACTTATCATCAGTGATGTTAAATTGTGATATCTATTACAATTCAGTTTAATCTTGTTACCATTATTGCTGTTCCTTGTTATTGTTTTCATTTCTATTGGCATTATTACTTTTTTTTCCGAATTTGATAAACTGATGGTAATAAAAGATGATGAAAAAATAGCAACGGTAACATGAAAAAATGAAAGAGAGAGAGAGAGAGAGAGAGAGAGAGAGAGAGAGAGAGAGAGAGAGAGAGAGAGAGAGAGAGAGAGAGAGAGAGAGAGAGAGAGAGAGAGAGAGAGAGAGAGAGAGAGAGAGAGAGAGAGAGAGAGAGAGAGAGAGAGAGAGAGAGAGAGAGAGAGAGAGAGAGAGAGAGAGAGAGAGAGAGAGAGAGAGAGAGAGAGAGAGAGAGAGAGAGAGAGAGAGAGAGAGAGAGAGAGAGAGAGAGAGAGAGAGAGAGAGAGAGAGAGAGAGAAGCAAAGAAAAAGGTAATTAGACGGAAGGAAATGAAGAGGAAAGTAAAATAAAATAGGAAAGCTAAACAAAAGATAGAAGAGGAAAAGAAAACCAAGAAGAAAATAAGGAAGATGTAAGAGTGGAACCTGCCGATGGTATGAATTAGCCAATCTTATTTCATCTTACCAACCATTTTAGTGAGTAATGATTATTGAACTATGAAGCCTTTTATCACCATAAGCTGCTTTTCTATATCTAATATTTCCTCATATATTTGCACCATTTTGGTTATTATGGTTAGTGTGATCCTGGGTCGTTTGCCGAAATTTATGCTTTAAATATATGTAGAGGAACTGAGTATAAAACTATTGAATAAAACCAAACTATTGAATATAATGTTTCTATTTTTATGATTAAGTTTCCCTCAGAAATCTCCGTCTCCACTATCATGGGTGTACGTTTTCTGTTGTTACGGTTGTCATAGTTCTGATGATAGAAAATGAAAATAATTTTAGTGGTGACTCAACTATCTGGCAATTACATAAATAGGCTTGTCTCATACATCAGAACTACAAATTTGATAGCATTCAACAAATATTATATAATCATTGTTTATACTCAATGATAATTCTGGCATAAACTTTAAGAAAGAAATCAAGTATAAATGAATGACATCAAAAATAACATATATGCACACATACATCCACGCTTACATATATACATACATACATACATACATACATACATACATACATACATACATACATATATATATTATATATTCACAACACATATGTGCGTGTGTGTGTGTGTGTGTGTGTGAGTGTGTGAGTGCGTGCGTATGTATATATATGTGTGTGTGTGTGTGTGTGTGTGTGTATGTGTGTGTGTGTGTGTTGTGTGTGTGTGTGTGTGTGTGTGTGTGTGTGTGTGTGTGGTGTGTGTTGTGTGTGTGTGTGTGTGTGTGTGTGTGTGTGTGTGTGTGTGTTGTGTTGTGTGTGTGTGTGTGTGTGTGTGTGTTGTGTGTGTGTGTGTGTGTGTGTGTGTGTGTGTGTATGTGTGTGAATTTGAGTAGATTAGTTCAAATATGTATTGCGACAGTAAAAAAAATCATCATTATACACCGCTACGAAAAAAAAGTCTAACGCAGATGGCAATACTAGGTGATCAAGAACCAATTTTATCTTATTTAGGAATTCTATATTTTTGCATTTGACAATTGAAACCCTCAGTGTCGTTTATATATTCATAATAATGTTAAAATTCCCTATATACACCTACTCAAATGCGCAAAATGTGCATAATATGTCGAACGCGTAGAATCAGCTGATAGCACAGAATCAGCTGACCAATGTTATTGTTGACATCCATCATCGTCAGAGCGTGATCCACCGGACGTGCAGAGCGTGAGATTCAGAGACACTTCGATGCACCTCGATCATGACAGGTTGGGTGAAACCTTGTGTGTCTTGCACAGTTGCAGTCAGAGAGGGACTGTGTTGATATTGCTTGTGTGTATAGAAAGATGTAACCTTTTTGTGTACAGAAAAAGCGGATTATAAGATGGGGAGGGACGAACAAAACATTTCGTCGCCATGATTTTCGTGATTGGTGATAATGGTAAGATTGTAATATAGTAAAGTTTGATGATGATGTCAGTTATCATAACATTTGGGGGACAAGTTTAGAAAGCTTCATGAGTTCCAACAGTCTTCTCTTGTTGTGTGTTATGACACCTATAAGTATGTTAAGGATAAGGCAAAATTGATAGTTACGTAATGGTATATCTTTTGTATTCCGGTTTATTTCTTATTACCATTAGTATTAAAAGGATATGATTACTATTTTAACAGAATGGTTTATTACCAATATATGATTATATGCAACTATACACACTATTTATGTGATTTGCATTATAGTAAGAGAGTATCTTCTTTTCTGATTGTCTGCAGAAACACAAACACATGAGTATTCCCACTACTAATGTACTATAAATGTATATGGCATATAATGTACTTTGTAAAATTGTGTGCAGGGACTTGGTGGTGTGCATGGTAGTAATATATTGTAATGTATAGAAAATAGAAAACTAAGGAAGTTAAGAAAGTCAACCAAGCATTGACATTGTATAAAATAAATTTTGGTTGTGGACAATCAAGTAAAAATGTAGGTATATTGATAGGTAGATGAGTTGTAAGACTTTTTCATCTATGACATACCTCCAGAGAGAATTAGATTAGATAATGCTATAAATAACCTAGCCTACCTTGTAGTGATGGTGTCAAGTGGCCCCAGTGGCCTCTAAGTTGTGTGCTGCAGAAAAGGCCGATGAATATTCATCATATATATATATTATGGCAAGAAAGAGTTTGAACGCGTTTCTTAGTCAGTGATAATTTAGTAGGGAGCTCTGCAATAGGACAAAAAATCTGTTTTAGAGCATAGAGCATTTGTGTCACAGTGAGGCATTTGGGGTAGATTTCAGATTTTAAAGTAATGGTTGTGAATAGCTTGAAATACAGTGTAACCTATGATTGGTTATGTGCATATGCAGTATTGATTATTTTCAGCATGCAATGGAAATGTCATTGGTGATAAAAAAATTTATATAAACTTTATTTTACCAATTCCATTTTCTGCATGCCTTGTACTGGGGTCTAGCTGTGTGAAAGTGTAATAATTCTATTTCATTGTACAGTTACCTCTAGAACTTTCAATACCCCATATTACTTTCTGTTACAGTGTAAGTACCCCAGTTGTAACATAAATACTGATAGCTGTAATGACAGATGTTAGTGGTGGGTATATATGCCAGTTGTCATAATGGCACACATTATTATGTAAACAGGGGAATGATTAAAACAGTACCAGAACACAAGGATAAAGGAACTTATGGAGTTAACCATACAAACTAGTGTAGCATCATGTGTTCCACACTTCACACAGGTATACAAGAAAAGAGCATAATAGTAATAAAAAATCTTAGTGGGTACCAAGGATATGGGGCCATTTTTATGATTGATTATGTAATTATGCAATTACAAACTACCATCTATTACTATTCTGTTAACAAATGTCATCCAGTCAACAATTGCATTGGTTGACTGTTGATAATAACATAACTCCATTTGGTTATGTAGGAGTGAGGTAATTCTTTACAGTATGAATGCACTCCCATGAGTCCTCAACTCCACATCACAAAATTAATTAATTAATCTAAGTCGCCGTGGCTGCATGTGCCTGGCTACCCCCGACACCTGGGTAATAATGACTTTACCTTGGTATGTGCGGCAAGATGTAGTTCAAACTTGGGAGCACTGAGTGGACTTAGACTGATAGTGGTACTTTCCGTGACCTTTTACCTTCATTTGTTATGTTACAGTTTGCGTCTGCAGATTATTTCTTGTACCGACAACAACTTTTTTCCTCTACTAGAATATCGTAATCATTTCCCCTAAGTTAGTGTTTTCATACTCTGAAGATTAACCTAATGTCGACGGGAAGATGGTGCATTCCCTTTTGCAATCCTTGGTTAAATGTTTCTGCACATAACTGGCTCTTCCAGTGCTTAGCCACAAAGGAGTCAATTAGTAGATCTTGCGACCTCACTTTTCCTGGAAAAAGCGGGAAAACGCTTTTTTTTACTAATGCTATCAATATTGACACTATTATTTTTGTTATAAACATTATAATTACTATATTGTTACTGACATTACTAACAGCAGTATTAAATATTAGAAAATATTTTTGAAAATCAAAGAAAAGGATAAAGAGGTGAGACAGGTAGTTCACGTAATTGGCTCATTGTGACTTAGTACTTGTGGAGCCATCTATATGTAAAAACAATTAGTAAATTCAACACACACAATGGTCAATGGCATGTACGTGCATGCCATGCCCGGCGGCTTGGGGTTAACCAGGTGTGATTATGAATCACTACGAATTACAACCTTGAAAAATTTATAATGAAATTTGTTGTTAAATTATTTTTTTTTTCTGTTACTGAATTTTCTTAAAAAAAAACAAAAAACAGTCATGTATAGATATGAATTAGGAAATAGGAATATGCAAGAATGTGCCAAAAGTGTGTCAAAATTGATGAAAGAGCACAGAAGCCTTTAGGTTAGTGCTTGTATAGCATGGTGAACAGCATGACAATTTTATTATTATTATTATTATTTTATCAATAATGTATTGCAGCAGTCATCATATATATTCCAGAACAATGTTGTGAAAAGAAGGAGAAATGCATGATTTTTTGCAATAATAGTGATGATAATAATAATTAAAATCTTCTTTTGAAGTGGGAATTCACCTTTTTAATGGCAACCCATGATGCCCTAGTACAGTACAGAATTTCATTATTGTGTGTGTTATTTTTAAAACTATAAGGTTGAAGATAAACAATCCTTTCTCTCCCTCTCTCCCCCTCTCCCTCTCTCTTTTCTCTTTCTTTCTCTTCTCTTTCTCTTCTCTTTCTCTTTC
>NW_020869760.1:332699-337699 GCF_003789085.1 Penaeus vannamei | reverse complement strand
ATATTTTTTTTCCTAATCCTTGCTATGTTTCCAAATCCCTTTTACTAAAAATTTGTGCTAAAAGGTCAGTAAATAAGAATAGATGTTGATAAGGGATTTAATTCTGATGATTAACAATTTACGCACATATATATATAAATATATAAATATATAAATATGTGTGTGAAGTAATGTCTCCATCAGTTTCACTGTCCTTTAAATAGATAATGAAATGTAATATAGAGATATTTTCATTATGAAACAATAAACATATACTTACAGCTGGTCTTTTGTATACACTTTACATATATTTGTTGCCAGAAATCATTTTATTATTCACTACTGTCTTCAAGAATATACAGAAACATTAAAATATTTTTGATACTCTTAACAATACCAAAACTATGTCCATTTTACAACATTATGTCATCATTATTGTTCTTCCAACATGTGAAGTTTATGTATTTTAAGAAGTTCTCAGTAGGCCTGCTATTAACTGGAATATGGTCACCGAGAGCTCTTTCAGACCCTTTATAATTAGAAACCTTGCGTCATTCACTTTTTTCACCCCTGATATTGAATAAATATTTTTTTCCAACATCAACATGACTTTAATTTTCACAGGAATCAAACTAGAACTTCAGAAAAGATGTGAGGCTTTCCTGTCTGAGAGAGAGAGTTCCATTGTATATGGTCTGTATGTAAAGAGACGTATTTTGCAGTCAAAGCTGTGAATAGTTATGGAGACTGAATAACTGGCGAAACTATATATGTTTTGGTTATTGTTATTAAAAAAAAAAAAAATCATTTTTAAGCTTTTGAAAAGTTTAGTTGAAGGAGATTTGCTTTCTGTTAAATCTTTCAAAGCTATTGCAAGTGTTAGGAAATAAGAATTTTAAACATTTATTTCACTTGTCTCGTTGTAAAGTTATTCTTTGTGAGTATCCTTTAAAAAAAAGTATTCAGTGATTTTCTTTAATGACTTAGAGAAATATAAAAGGAAAATAATCAGACAATCATGAGAAACAATGCAGAGAAACTACTGGGCAATAGCGATCATATGGGCATTCAAACTTTTTAACCCGGTAACATCTGGGGTGGCATGTACATACATGAAGTATCCACTGTGAGTTTAGTTTATTAATTGTGTTCACACAAAGATAGTTCCTCAAGTGCTTACTCACCTAGAGTCAATCACTGTTACTATTGATATCAGCTATTTACCCTTTTTGTTGATTTTCAGAAATATTCTTTTTTATTTTATATTGATATAATATGATGTCAACAATTATGATAACAGCATTAGGGATTTTTTCTGAAAACTCAAAAAAAGGAAAATCTGATTAGTTCCTTAACATAATTCACAAAACAAAAACTACAGTGGACACCACATGTTCTATGTGGCATTGGATAAAACAATCTTATTGGTGCTCTTATGTGCATGTGTTATGATGTTCCTTATATACTTGTAAGAAACGGTAAGTTTTTGTGTAATATATTATTTTCTTTTATGAATATAGATTTTAGATTAAAAATGTTACATTGTATATGAAGAATAATTTCTGTATAATGACCTTTTTTTACCCTTGTTGTATAAAGATCTAGTAACAAGATGTATTTAGAAAAAAATTACACTTGGAGGTAGGCAGACAGACAGTCATAAGGAAATGCAAACATATGATTGGTTATATATGAGAAAGTAAGGCAGCTTCAAAAATACCCTGATAAAATTGTCCAGGTACATAATAAAGGACATTGATAAAGAATCTTGGAGGTATTTAGAAACAAAACAAACACAAACAAAAGCTGTAAAAAGGCCATCAAAAACAATCAAGACAGGGAATGATAAACGGTAAAAAGCAGTCATTGATGCTGACAAGCAGAGGAGAAACTGTGATATAGTGTTTACACATATAGACGGTATATTCATATTTTTACTTCCATTTTTTCTGTATATTCAAGAGTCATTGAGATTTACATATAATTTTAATATTGAAAAAAAAAATTGATGAAAGATATTTAGGCAGTACTGAGAATAATTAATCAGGTGTGTGATGAAATTTTATAAAGAAGCATTTGTTTTCAAGAAAAAGGAATATGTATTTAAATGGAAGAACTAAGATAAAATGATGTAATTGAGATATATTTTGTTTGTATCCTTCTTTGGTCGTGAAGTAGATAAGACTAATTTGTACTGGTATTACTATGATGTTTAGCTTGCTGTTGTTTTGTAGATCGAACATTTAATTGGGCATAATCTTTCACAACTAAGGTCTCAATTCGACTTCATATTTATTGTGTGAGTTTTTTCATTGCATCAAGCCTTTTAGTGAGATCAATAAAATATTTCAAATCTAGATTCTGCTATTCAGATGGTTCTTGTGCTAGAGGAAGAGCTTCATTACACCCATGATGTTCAGGTTTCCTCTTTTTGGCCCAAATTTTAATATTTTTCCAGTTACAAGTAAACAGTATTTGGTAGAAGTGGTTTTCCATAGTGCAGGGTGTTCAAAAGTAGCCGGCACCCAGCGAAAATTTGCCGTCTGCCGGCCTATCGATTGCCGGGTACTTTTAGCAGGACAAAAAAGAAAAAATCTATACTTTTTCGCACCATTCAAAAACATTGTCTTCAGATGCGCAGATTATGCATCTGAGGGGTTGCATTTTTCTTTTTTTTCCCGGATCCATGTTTGAATGGATGTGCCGTATGAGAACTTGTATGATTTTTTAAAAACAATAACGGAATTACCAATATATTTTTTTTCTTTTAACATTAGAAAGGACTCAGGATATTTATACAGATAGACAGACTGACTGACTCGACACCTAAAGCGAAGGCATTCAACCATGTCATTTTTCCTCACGAGACTTGTGTCCTTATCTAACATAATGACGAGTACCTGTAGTCTCATGTTCGAGTATTCGTCCACGAAGGCTTCGAGTACCTGTGTCCTTATCTAACATAATGACGAGTACCTGTAGTCTCATGTTCGAGTATTCGTCCACGAAGGCTTCGATCGTCTCGTGGCCACTCTTCCTGTCCAGAGGATATCCCATGGGCCACTGGTCGGGGTACTTGCCACTGGGGAGGCCGCAGAAACTGCATGGGGGACGTCCTTGAGAGGAGGGGAGCTATACACGAGCCGGGCGACAAGTAATAGTTCCCTGGATCTGTGCAGCCGTGCATTTGGCTAAGTGGCTGCAAATCAGGAAGAAATTAAGAAAATACAAAACTAAATGTGATAATAATGCTAATGTTCGTAAACAAACAAACAAACAAAAAAAAAACTACAATAGTAATGGCAACAACATAGACTGTTCGATTGCTTTTCCTTGTATTCTGTGTGTGTGGCAATGGATGGTTGGATGCAAGCGGGCGCACGTCTTTTTACACATTTTTAAAAAGTATTACAAACATTATCCTTGCTTATGGATCATCGGCAATTTCTTCATTAAGAGTGTTAGCTCACCGTGTCCAACGAGGCATCAGTCACCATCACGAAAAGAAGGAAATTCATGCCATCTGGCTTACCCCGAGGCAGCTGGAGATTCTCTGGCCAGCTGCAGCCAGACGTTCTCCCGTCTACAGCTGTAAGGGAAGGGAATCTTTAAAATGGCTAGGAATGGATGTTAGTACGCGTGACTTTAATACCATTCAGCGATTTAGGTATGTATCCGCTTATGTATCATTAGAGTGGACGGCTGAACATCGTTGCATCTCGGAATGTGATGCAAAGCTGCGAAACGGCTCGATTGGCCTCTGTCGGCTTTTCGGCGTCACATCAGAGGGATGTCGTTACGCACTCGCACTAGAGGGTTGATCGCAACCCCGTCTTCTGCCATGATGGATTACGAAATCATGATACGGGAGAGTGTTAGGATACTGTTGATATATCGTATTGGTGGACGATAAATAACGAGGATGAGATATTGTGCGACGACGACGTCCGTCCAATCATACGTATCAATGCGTTGTTGCAGACGTCTGACTGCAGCAACGAGTTTGTTTATTCACCTAGCGGCTTTACCGTGCATTTTTATTCTTAAAAGGAAAAGGGAAGTTTACCCGTTGGTGGTCTTCAAAACTACACACAAATGGATAGGTGTGCAGTGGATCAAATCTGTCGGCATAAATTTCCATCTTGTGAGTGGAATATACAGAAAATTCGCTGAGGAAAATTGCGCACAACGGGGGCTGTCGTGCCATGCTCCCGCAAACACTCACTCAGACAAATGGCCGAGCGAGTTTGTATTTGCATCATTTATCACATTTTGACACCCACCCTCGCAACCATCCCAGCTGATACGTAACGATAATGCGAAACTGTACAAGAAAATACCGCCATAGATTTCGTTCTTTTGCGGGGCGAAATACACATCTTGAGTGTCAAGGCTGAAGATGCTGCTCTCACTGGAGTCTTGTAATGTAACCGACCGGGCCAGGTTGAACTGAAATGAAGTTAGATTTAGAATCACTAATGACAAAAGAATAACTACTCGGCATAGAATGTCATTACCATTTTTCTGATCATGAATATTTCACTAAATATGCATATTATTGACAATATTGCAATCCACGTTTTTTATTCATTTGCAAGCTTAAATAACCTAATCTAAACTTCGCGCACTAAATTGTTGAAACTATTTTGATAAACAAATCATGAATAATAAGATAAATAACAATATAAAATTGATAAGAAAAACAAGAATTCCACAATAAAATTAAAACTCAGCAACAACAATAATAATACCCAACTCCCACTCACTCGGATCTGCTTCGAACACATCCACCTCCGGCCAGTAATGAAGCAGTGCGTAGTAGTTCACCCTCCGGCCGACACTGTCAAATTTCGGAGCCAGGAAAATTCGCACTTTGGGACGGAAAACTTCACCGTTGCGGTTGAAGACCTGTGTTGTGGGGTTAAGAAAGGTTTCATGAGGACTACGACCTATGTGGTGGGGAAGTTTGATAGGAATATAGATAAGGTGATACAAAAAAAGAGTAGGAATTATACTCAGTT
>NW_020869760.1:315199-320199 GCF_003789085.1 Penaeus vannamei | reverse complement strand
AAACAGGCGATACTGAATCATCATACGGTAAAAATAATTATAATACTGAACTGTTATGTAGATTCATGAGTATTTGTATTGAAAGATGGACTAGATGAATCGATGAATTGATAACGAGTGAGATAGACGGGTGAATAGATAAACAGATTGATAGATAATTAGAAAGATACACAGACTAATAGAGATATATATAGATAGCTTGATATGTACTGTAAATAAACAGATACACAGACTAATAGATAGATAGAAAGACATATAGATAGATAAACATACAGGGAGATAGAAAGGTAGACTGGTAGATAAATAGATCAATAGGATAGGTAGATAACAGCCAGTTCCTTATTTCTACCTGGGAACAGAAAGAGGTCACAGTGGAGTGGCACGTCGACGAAACCGCTATAGATAGATAGGCAGATTGGTAGATAAATAGATCAATAGGATAGGTAGATAACAGCCAGTTCTTACTTATTTCTACCTGGGAACAGAAAGAGGTCACAGTGGAGTGGCACGTCGACGAAACCGCTATAGATAGATAGACAGCCAGATTGGTAGATAAATAGATCAATAGGATAGGTAGATAACAGCCAGTTCTTACTTATTTCTACCTGGGAACAGAAAGAGGTCACAGTGGAGTGGCACGTCGACGAAACCGCTATAGATAGATAGACAGATTGGTAAGACAGATTGGTAGATAAATAGATCAATAGGATAGGTAGATAACAGCCAGTTCTTACTTATTTCTACCTGGGAACAGAGAAAGGTCACAGTGGAGTGGCACGTCGACGAAACCGGGATCGCCACGAGAAGCCCCGAGCAGGGAGTGGCTTACTGGCGCGAGGACATCCGGCTCAACAGCTTCCACTGGCACTGGCACCTTTCGAACCCCTACAACATTGAGCCCGGGAAGCGAGACCGACGGGGAGAACTCTTCTACTACATGCATCACAACATGGTCGCGAGGTGAGCGACCATGAGGAAGAGGACGAGGAGGAGGTCGTTGCTGTTTGATTTGATTTTGATTTCATTTTTTTTTTTCTCTCTCTCCCTCTATCTCTTCTCTCTCTCTCTCTCTCTTTCTCTCTCTCTTCTCCTCTTTCTCTAACCCCCCACCACTCTCTCTGTCTCTCCCGCTTTCAGTCTCATTCTTTAATTCTATCTTATTTTTTCTTTGCTTCTCACTCTCTCTCTCTCTCTATCTATCTCGGTCTGTGCACATATATATTGATATTGCAGGCACTGCCTGTGCTTGCAATATTAATATAAAATCTATGAAAAGTTCGTAATCTAACCAACATAACAATAAAATCCCCCCTTCCCCCCGTTCTCTTGCCCCCGAAATAACGAAGTGTCTACAACATATGCAAGAGCTTCAATCTTAAACGTGTCCACAGATACAACATGGAGCGCCTTAGCGTCAATCTCAGGCCGGTCGAGCCCTTCGAGGACTGGCATCTCCCTATCAAAGACGGGTATTTTCCCCACATCACCGCAGGCAATGGGTACGATTGGGCAGATCGACAAGACAATAGTTACTTTAAGGTAAGAAGGACGAAAACATAGGCGTTGGTGAAATGGATTACGTCGTACGGTAATCGACAATAAACATTAGACATACATGTAGAAATAGATAGATGTATGGATGGAGGGATGGACGGACGGATGGGGGGAGGAAGTGAGGGAGGAGGGATAGATGGATGGATAGATAGATAGGTAGGTATATAGATTAATAGTTAGATTGCTAGATAGATTGATTGATCAGCTCTAAAATTTTAAATTTGCTTTTGTGTGATTTCCTTTTATCTTAAAAATGTTTTCAACAGTTTTTAGATCTGTTCATTAAAGTAAAATTGTTGTAAATGACATGATTAATGTTTTGCATTGATCTTTTGGTCTGGCTGAGTTAAATTGTTTTAAATTATGTTTGATGCTAGCGTACAAGAAAAAGTGTAAATCTGTTATAAGGTAGTTACCCCTACAGGAGACTACATTTCTCTCTCTCTCTCTCTTTTCCTCTCTCTCTCTCTCACACTCACTCAGTCTCCCCCCCTCTCCCTCTCTCTCACTCACTCTCTCTTTCTCCCTCTCCCCGTCTCTCTCTCTCTCTCTCTCTCTCTCTCTCTCTCTCTCTCTCTCTCTCTCTCTCTCTCTCTCTCTCTCTCTCTCTCTCTCTCTCTCTCTCTCTCTCTCTCTCTCCCTCCCTCTCTCTCTCTTTCCTTTTATTTTAATCATATTTCCTTTTTTTCAGGATGTTCGAGCAATACCTCTGAACGAATCGAACTACGTGTCCCAGCTTGAGATGTGGCGAACTCACCTGTACCACGCTATCGACGTTGGATACATGGTCGACGTGAGTGCTAGTCCGAAAAGGAGAGAAAAAAGCCGTGTAAATTCAGGGTCGAGGAAGCTCTTAGAAAACTTCCGTAGCTATGACTACCCTTTCACCCCCCTTTTTTTTTTTTTTTTTTGTTTTTGGTTTATTATTTATATTCAAGGCTTGAATACCGTTTCGTTATGTTTTTTGTTTCGTTTTTTTTATTGGTTCAGAATGCCTCCGAGATTCCTTCAAGGTCGATGTAACGTGCGTGTCTGAGCGTCTGTATTCCAGAGGCTATACTCCGACACTATAGATTCCATTTTCTACCTACACTTTCAAGGGCCGCCTCCAACATGTAATTCGCCGCTTTAAATATATTCGGACGTATCCACCTCTTTGTTGTCTAATAAACCTCATTTCTTCACTTTCAATCTATGAATTCCCTTTTCTTAGACATATTAGGCTTCTCCAACTGTCTCCAAAACACCCGAAGGCCATGTAATGTATACGTGTATCAGCCTCAGTATTCCCTACTATCACCCTCCCTCCCTCCCCCTCGCCCTTCACCCTCAAGGTCCTACTCTAGCGCTAATTTGTCTTTCTCTTTCCTCCAGGCGAACGGTGTTCAAGTGCGACTCACGGACAACCCAAGGATAG
This sequence comes from Penaeus vannamei, assembly GCF_003789085.1. Lineage (NCBI taxonomy): Eukaryota > Metazoa > Arthropoda > Malacostraca > Decapoda > Penaeidae > Penaeus > Penaeus vannamei. Next base: position 317,228 of record NW_020869760.1, on the reverse strand, counting down.
GCGAGGACTACGGGATAAACATCATGGGTGAGGCGGTGGAGGCGGGGGCGAGCGTGAACCCCGCTCTGTATGGTGACCTCCACAACCTAGGTCACGACTTGCTCAGCCAGAGTCATGACCCTGCCAAAAGACATAATGTAAGAGGGGGTAACTGGAAAGATAGAAACAAAATGAATGATAGAAAAAAAGAATGAAGGCATTGATAGATAGAAATAAATGCATGTACATAAAAGACAAATGCAAATAACATGGCGAAACTCGCAGAGCCTGATTGTATAAAAAATAATCATAAATAAACAAAAGAGAGAGAGAGAGAGAGAGAGAGAGAGAGAGAGAGTGAGAGTGAGTGAGAGATGAGTGAAGTGAGTGAGTGATGAGTGAGTGAGTGGAGAGTGAGAGAGTGAGAGAGAGAGAGAGAGAGAGAGAGAGAGAGAGAGAGAGAGAGAGAGAGAGAGAGAGAGAGAGAGAGAGAGAAAGAAAGAGAACAAGTAGAATTCAGCTCTATTATTCTGTGATTTTCAGACTAATATGGGCGTGATGGGAGCCGTAGAAACCGCCATAAGGGATCCAGTCTTCTTCCGTTGGCACAAATTCATAGACACTTTGTTCCTCAGGTACAAGCTGACTCAACCATCTTACACAACTAGACAGGTATGAAGTATGGAAACAGGTGTCTTTGCCGAAGCTCGAGTGTTATGATGATGTAAAGTGTGTTGTGTGTGTGTGTGTGTGTGTGTGTGTGTGTGTGTGTGTGTGTGTGTGTGTGTGTGTGGTGTGTGTGTGTGTGTGTGTGTGTGTGGTGGTGTGTGTGTAAACGGGTAAGAAATAGAGTAATGTGTGTAGAAACTAAGCTTACGTGTGTCAGAACTACGTGGGTTTATGTTATGCAGTGAACTAAGACGCTAATTACTGGTGGCCTGTTGCTAACAGTCTGTTATAATAATAATCAGAGTTATCTTTGAACTTTGGAGAATAGTTATCATCAGAAGTATATTTTCATTCTTTCTCAACTTCAGGAGGGAATATAGTGATAATCAGCCTGATATCTTTTACGGAAAATCTCCTTCTTCTTCCTTCGGAGAATCTAAGTAATTATAAACATAACATTGATTGGATAACCGTCACGAAAAATCGATACTTTGCTGTGAGATAACAACAAATAGACATAAGCTCTATCGTGTTGGCATATAGCATAAGATATCTTTAATCAATGACTGGGATAACATTCAAAATTTCTTCCCTTGGTGATTCTACAGGTTATTTAAATTCCAAATCACGAATCACAACAACAAATCCTAAAAGTATGAAGCACATCCACAATATATACGAAACTCTTGGATCACATAATCACATAATCGTAAAACACATCTCTAGCAAATCCAAAATTATGTAACACTTTTGTGACAAAACCTTGAATCATGAAACACGTCTGCAACATGTCCAAGAATCCATAACCAAGCCCGTAATGCTAACAGATACTGCCTTCTTCTACAGCTGACTGGAGCTTTTGAAATAGTAGACGTTGAGGTGATGGAAGACAATTGGAAAGACAATTACACCCCGATGCCTAATCGCCTTCACACTTTCTTCTCACCCTCGACGTTCGACGCCTCACGAGGAATCGACTTCAAAATGAAACCGGATGACCGCATTACTGTTCTCCTCAAGTCCGATGTTCTCGACCATCCAGAATTCTTTTATACGATCCAGGTGGGGTTTACTTCTTGTTCTGGTCTGTCTGTCTCTCTTTCTCTCTCTCTCTCTCTCCTTCTCTCTCCTTCTCTCTCTTTCATCCATCTGTATATCTATCTCTGTCTGTGTCTATGTCTCTTTCTGTTTCTGTCTCTGTTTCTCTCTCTCTCTCTCTTCCTCTCTCTCTTTCATCCATCTGTATATCTATCTCTGTCTGTGTCTATGTCTCTTTCTGTTTCTGTCTCTGTTTCTCTCTTTCTCTCTCTCTCTCTTTCTCTCTCTCTCTCTCTCCCTCTCTCTCTTTCATCCATCTGTATATCTATCTCTGTCTGTGTCT
>NW_020869760.1:300199-305199 GCF_003789085.1 Penaeus vannamei | reverse complement strand
TAATTGTTATGATTATCATTATTGCCATTATCATTATTTTTTATCATTATCATCATCATTACTATTATTGTTTTTGTTGTTGTAATTGTTATTATCACTATTACTGTAAACATTACCAGAAAATATTAAATATTTTGTGAAGTGTAGGATGTTAAGTGCTAATGCACACATACACACACACTCACATATATACACACATACACACACACATGCACATACATACACACATACATGCACACACACACACACACACACACACACACACACACACACACACACACACACACACACACACACACACTTGCACACATGCCTATATATATATGTATATGTATATATATATATATATAATGTATATAATGTATATATATATATATATATATATATATATATATATATATATATATATATATATATATATACATGTAGTATTAAGAAATGTTTCATCTATTATTCAGATTTATCGTTTATTCAAATTTTATCCTATTTTATTTCTTCGACAAGGTTCTAGAAGCGTGGGGTACTGCTGGGACACGTTGCCACGTCAACAGATATTAGTGCTTTATTTCCTTTACCATTAAATATCTGTGGTATTGATATCTTTTAGTCTGATTATTCTTCCAACATAACTATTTAGTAGCACTGTCACTATCCGGGTTTTGATCTACTCTGTAGGTAGCATAGGTCTCTAATGAATTCCCGTGTTAAAGGGATTAAAAGATGAATAAATATTTTAACATTTGTAACCCTTAATATTTTATTCAGTAACTAAACAAGGAACAAATGGCATATCATTCTGTAAATCTTAGCAATACACATAATTAAAACAAGTCATTTTATCAAATAATTTCTTTCATAACTGTTAATTCTATATACCCTTCCTTTTCCTATCAATTAGAAATCAATGACATTTTAATAAACATAATAAAAATATACGTGAGACGAAATCGAGACCCTCACACCCAGTCTAACCATGTTCTTTCCACGATTTTACCTAGGCCATGAGCAAATATTTCCCTTCCTTTCATCTTTATGATTTCCCTCTCTTACACTTCCCTCTAATAACTAATTCCATTCTCTATCTATTCATTGCTACCCTCCGGAACTGTCACCTGCGACTAGTGCCGTCACTGTACCCACGGACCACTAAAATAACTAAATGTCCCCTAGCAACAAGTCATTAGACAAAGCATTATGGTGGTTGTTCTCGCCACATTCTCAATTTCTCTTCTTTGTTTACAGGAGTAAGGCCAGGACTCGTCTTAATATCGCAAAATGATATAAAGAGATTTTAGAATTACATTAATACACATATCAAGCAGTAAAATCTATTATATGAGGGTAAAATGTGACTTTTAATACCCACACTCAGCTTTGTTTACAGAAGTAAGGCCAGGACTCGTCTAACGAAAAATCGTTAAAGTAACGAACTTATTGGTTTCCCGCAAATTAATTGTTAACATGTAAGCAAACAAACCACCTACAAATGATTATAATAATTCTCTCTATCTGTTACAACACTAAATTTTGTAATATTGATATGTCTTTACAATTACGGAAACATATAAACAAATATTTCAGTGACGAACGTACATCTTTCAAATCAGCAATAGTGCACCTTTTTTAATGTCGAATAATATTTTTTAATGTAAATAATGATCTCGACATACACACACACACACACACACACACACACACACACACACACACACACACACACACATATTATATATATTATATATATTATATATATATATATATATATATATATATACGTGTGTGTGTATTCATATAGATAGATAAATGTATGTATTTATCTCTCTCTTTTTCTTTTTTTTTCTTGCTTTTCTTTTCTCTGTTAATCGTTATTCATTTGATTTTTTCTTTTCTTTTCTTTCTTTCTTTTTTTGTTCTCTCTCTCTCTCTCTCTCCCTCTCTTTCTCCTCTCCCTCTCTCGCATTTACTCACCCCATCAGTCCCTCCCTCGCTCCCTCACCTCCTGCCACCATAAACAATTCTTTCCTAATCACAATCAAGATAATGTCACTCCTAGTCAGCTGTGGAAGTGGACGCGGCTGACGGAAAATACACCGCCAGGATATCCACAGAGGAGAGAGAGAGTCTCGGGGCAGCCTCTCCGTGCCCCGGGGAATCCCCTTCTCCTTCTACAACAAACATCACGCCCAGGCAGCTAAGGATCTCATTAAGGTGTTCCTCGGTGAGTAATATTTGTTTTTCATTCACAAGAGCGCTCACTTCCATTCATTCTTTTTTTTCTTTGTTTTCCATTTTTTTCTTTTACCCCACGGTGATTTTACATGTGTATAAGTGCCGGTGGGTGGCTGTGTGTGTGTCAGCGTGTAAATGTTCATGTATATCATTATGCACAATTCAGTGTGTGTGTTCTGTGTATGTTTATATGCATCTCTCTCTCTCACTTACACACACACACACACACACACACACACAGAGAGAGCCAACACACTCCTTGTGTATAAACCCTATAAAACAGAGTCCCAACTTTGTGAGGTCATCAAAATCTGACGTCATGACCTCCTCGTGTTGCTACTGATCTAGCATCCCCCCCCTCTCCCCACACACAATCAGCTACTTTAATTACAGCCATTATCATCTAATAATCACTACTGTTAAAATAAAAGTTATAATCATGACTTCCATTTCGTACGTATACAGTAATATATCTGTATAAATAGTAATAGCATGACGAATTTTCACCATTATCCACAGATGCAAAGGATCTTGAGGAGCTTCGCCGAATCGCCGTTGTTGTTCGAGACCATGTCAACGAAGCGATGTTCTTATTCGCACTCTCCCATGCTTTCTACGAGAGGAATGTCAGTCTGGAGTTATTTGTTTCGTGTGTGTGTGGTGGGCACGCGTGGTCTGATTTAAGGAAATAAATAAAATTTATAAACAATATTACTGAAATCCCAGCGCTTAATAAACGAATGCTTCTGCATAGGTGTGAATACAATAACTGAACATGGGCGAAGTGAGATCTTGACTACTCCTGTGACTGAAAATATATCTTCCTTCCCATGTCCGTATGGGGCGTATATGTGCTTTACCATTAAATGTATCCACAGATGGAGGATATGCCTCAATATGAATAAAATGTTGTTCTTTCCCCTTCCTAATAAGGATCTAAGGTCTGCTGCTTTACCCCCGTTGGAGACTATCCTGCCAGACCGGTTCGTTCCCACAGTAGTCCTCCACAAGGCAAAGGAGTTGGCCAAACAAGCGATGATTAGAAAAGACATGGTAACTATATCACTCCCTTATTATGTACGTGCATACCCATTTAAATATACTTAGCTGGTTATGATCTGATGGACAGACAGTCATTTGTTTTTTTCTTAAGGGGGGGGGGGCAAAGTTGACGCGTGAAGTGAGCACAGTTTCTTACGGTGAAATAAGGATCTATTCTTTGAGCATTTTTAAACTACGACCAGAGGTATAAAGGTGTAATTTAGGGAAGAATAAATTGTAGATGTATGGGCCTTAGGCGGGGGGGAGCCAAACCTTGAGGGAGGCAATCAGTCTTTGGAGGGGGGGGGTAGTTGCTGGTGGAAGCCCAGGAAGAATCACGTTGGCAGTTCATGCTGTTGTTATCCTGCATGGAGACCGACCTTCTGGACTGACCGCCGTTCTTTTGTGAATTGCTTCGAAAGGGATAGGATCTGATTCTGATTTCGTTCTCTCTCTCTCTCTCTCTCTCTCTCTCTCTCTCTCTCTCTCTCTCTCTCTCTCTCTCTCTCTCTCTCTCTCTCTCTCTCTCTCTCTCTCTCTCTCTCTCTCTCTCTCTCTCTCTCTCTCTCTCTCTCCTCACTCACTCACTCTCTCTCTCTCTCTCTCTCTCTCTCTCTCTCACTCACTCTCTTTCTCACTCTCTCTCTCTCTCAGTTGAAGTAATGCATTCAACAGCCATATGATTTTCCTTTAACCACTCAATGCACTGAGATTGGGCAGCACATTTTTAAACAGTTCCGACCCATCACATAAGTACTGTTGATGAGAAACTTTTGTCACATTCTGGTATGATCGATTAATTAGATTTAACTCCGTCTATATCTTTCTTTCAAAGACCTATCATTCTGTCTAACGTTCGCACGAAAACTCCTTCTATAATTTCATATTCTGTTTATGATTTGTATATCACACGTCACTGACACTTCAATCTTAGCATCACGAATTTCCATAGTGGGAATGGATGGCTTTTTTTTTTTTTTTTTTTTTTTTTTTTTTTTAAGTATTTTCAGGGTAATTAATTCTGTGAGTATTTTCAGGAGTAATATTTAATTCTGTGAGTATTTTCAGGGGTAATATTTAATTCTTTTAAGAGCCTTCGTCTATCACTCTATAACTGCCTGCTCAACATGCAATTCCTCACTCATGGTGCGAGCAACAGTTGATATATTTTCATTTCAATTCTGTGAGTATTTTCAGGACTAACAAGTAATAGCAGATCTATTTAATTCTGTGAGTATTTTCAGGAGTAATATTTAATTCTGTGAGTATTTTCAGGAGTAATATTTAATTCTGTGAGTAGTAATATTTAATTCTGTGAGTATTTCAGGAGTAATATTTAATTCTGTGAGTATTTCAGGAGTAATCTGTGAGTATTTTCAGGAGTAATATTTAATTCTGTGAGTATTTTCAGGAGTAATATTTAATTCTATTTTAATTCTGTGAGTATTTTCAGGAGTAATATTTAATTCTGTGAGTATTTTCAGGAGTAATATTTAATTCTGTGAGTATTTTCAGTAATATTAATAGTATAGAGTGGAGTATATTTAATTCTGTGAGTATTTTCAGGACCATAATTTTCAGGAGTAATAGCAGATCCCATAATATTTAATTCTGTGAGTATTTTCAGGACCAGTGAGTATTTCATAATAGCAGATCTATTTAATTCTATATTTTCAGGAGTCAATAAGGTTCTTTTGCAACAACAACAATGATAAAAAAGTAATAATAAT
>NW_020869760.1:255199-257699 GCF_003789085.1 Penaeus vannamei | reverse complement strand
ACTGTGTGTAGTCACTTATTGGTTGTAGCAACATAGTGTCTGTAGTTTGACGTGTGTAGCTCACTTATATCACTTAAATATACGTAACATATATGTGCGATACGTTATCTCTTTTGTTGGTAAATGATATTGACAAATGCAATACCATATCATGACTTTGACATATTAGAAATTGCCGCTATTTGTCACGCTGTCTTGGAGCATATAGCAATATATTTATTTATTTATTTTTTTCACGAGGCACTACTTTCTTCATATGCCTTTAATATTTAATGAATCATTTGTATCAATAATTCCCTTTGATTGATTCTTCCTGTAGGACAAGAATTACGCTTGAAATCTATCAGTGAATACATAATTATCAATGACAAGTAGACATGAACGTTCTTCCCACAAGAAATGTTCAAGAAAAGTTGCCAATTTCATGCCTTGTTAAATGTCTGTACAGCACGCCATGACCATACTTAACCGCCTTGCTGCATGGTACTTAAATCTCAAGTTATAATTTAACAGAACATTAATTTTGGACGCGTGAGTAAGAGGATATGAAATAGTCGCGTTGACACTCAGAGAGGCAGGCATTTTGTTTCTCGTACCGTCCTTGGTAAAACAAGATACTGTGTTTGGAATGTTATGCGTTGGAAAATGATTACGAGGGTACAGCGTCCATTGTTATTAAATTAATTAAGCGGCTTCTACTCCCTACGCTCGCGAAACACACACACACGCACACGCACACACACACACACACACACGCATGCACATACATGCACACACACACACACACACACACAACACACACACATGCACATCACACACACACACGCACACGCACACGCACACGCACACGCACACGCACACGCACACCACACACACACACACACACAACACACACACACACACACACACACACACACACACACACACACACACACACACACAAAGGAGAGATTTCTTGTGTTCAATAATGTGTCTGATAACATTCATCCACTGATTATTCTTGTACCATGTCTCTAGTCTCTCATTCAATTAATCCCTTACATTACTTTCATCGTATAATAATACATTACAATCATCATTCGGAGATTACATATACAGTATATATATATATATATATATATATATATATATATATATATATATATATATATATATATATATATATATAATCAAACCTCCTGATAACTGAGCACAAGAGGTCAAGCGAGGTCAGTAAGCTTAGTAATTTTCTAAAATAAAAATCAAGAAAATTGGTTTTGTTGATCTGTTATTCTAAATCATTATCATACTTTCTGTTATCACAAAATAAATCTGTGTGCAATTTATAACATGATATAATACATATTTTGCCTTTTTGTCATTATTTTTTGATCGCTTGAAGGTTTAAATCCTATTAGATGACAATACATTGTTACAGTTAATTGGCCATGTTTTTATATTCATTATTAGCGTTTTCTACCGTGATTATAACCATTTTTTTCTATAATTAGTATAGCAATGCTATACTATCGTTATCTCTATTCCTATTATCACTAGCACTATCATGATCATATGTCATCGTATCACCATCTCTATGCAATATACTTCAATAGGATCGATTTCCGTTTTCATCATTATAAGCAATATGTCTTCTACATAGATAAAATTTTGATGAAGATTTATTAATTTCTAGCTCTATGATGACATAAAAGATATCAATTGTAAAGCCAATGTAAACGTGGAAGAAATATGCATATAGCGTGTCACAGAATTTAACTAAAATGATCCAGATTGTTTATTTCTAAAGTTGCAGGAATTGAATTCATAACACCACTCATGACCAAATATCTCGATGTTTGACTTACTGAAGATAAATTATATATTGGCATTTGCAACAGTCTTATTTTTCAACAGAACAAAAATCTCGCAGAGTAGGTTAATCGGAAGACACTGGGTACGACAATTCAAAAGGTAATTATATAATTCGAAGGGTCATTATATCATAATACACTAGAAAAATAAACATGAAGAGATAAAGCTCCTGTATTCCACTAATGACAGTTATATCCAGAGTTAATGACATAATTGCTAGTTTGGTATGCGGGTACAATGTAATTATGTTATTAAAGGAACATTATACCGTAATCATACAATATCATCTTGCCATTAAGACCACGGTATTATAACCTTTGATTTGCCTTTTCTCACTTCATATGTTTGCTTAACAAGATCCATTGTGCGAAGGAATGTGAAACTGATAATGAAATGCTTCTATCTACCGTTCAAGAATAGTTATGTTCAAGCCTTTTTTTTTTTTTTTTTTTTTTTTTGCCTGATAAGTTCATAATGGTTCGATGTAGCATAATGCATAAGTCCTAATACCCACACTAAACTTAAATTTATGATTTACTTTTTAAGATAAATCACCGAAGCAAGTGAATGGATTGTTGAAATTAGCAGAGCTTTTGCGAGAAGTACATTGCCACATTAGATATATGTAATTATGGAAAATCTAACAACG
>NW_020869760.1:248626-249951 GCF_003789085.1 Penaeus vannamei | reverse complement strand
GCTTCCTCACCCTTAGTTACCTAGGCTTTTTATAGTCTCACCTCGCAGCTACCAGTGCAAACCACTGACCTCAGAGGTTAGTTTGTGGGCCCAGATGCGATGGTCACTGAGTCCAGTCTGGCATAGGGGACTTCCGAGACCATATGAGACTCGACCTTCAGTCGACTATGCCCGGGACCATGTCATGACGACCGTACGCTACGTTTGACTCACGATAATTAGCGCTACTAACGACATTATTGCCCACCTTTCTTTGCGTCGCTTCAACTGGACTCTGTCTAAGATCGCCTAGCCGGTTTTCGTTATGTTCTACCTTACTCCTCACAGCTACCCTGTCTTAGAGTAAGCATCATACTCGCTCAGACAGAAGTCTATCATTCTCAGCATACCCCATATGTGCGAGTGTAGCCTGACCAAGGCGCATCACCCGTTACTCATGCCGTCATTTAGACACTCCATTGGAACCGGCTCTGTCCCGCCACTTGCTTCGTTGACATATCGATCTGGGCACCCTGAACTCACGAGCCCTATCGCCGGCGGGCCTACCTCATCGCGCTTCGTCATGTACTATACTCATAGTAACCCTAAAAACGTGGGTTGCCCCCGTACAACTGCCGCTGCGACCTCAACCACTGACCTTGAATGGTAACCACCCAGTCCCAGATTCGCCATGTAATTTTCCTCCGATCTTTAGTATGCGCAACATAGCTTTCGCTATTCAGCCCCCCCGGAGCGTCTACCGCTGTACGTGTCTCCACACAACTGCCATTGCTGAGTCCACTGTGGGCTTTCAAGCTTAGTGGTGTGTTAGTACGTCGTCTACGCTGCCTTACCCACGTATTCCACCCTCTTAAACCCGACGTCCGACGAGTACCGGTCTGGCCATGCTCCGCTCCTTTGTCGGAGCCAATCGATGCCGATGACTTAATCCCTGGCGCCTCACAGTGGATCACCGTTATCTTGATATCCACTCGCCTGCCATCTGCTCCCGTTCCCTTTAGACGTCTCTTCTGCGCCAGCCCCGTCCACCCCATCATTTCCCGCTTAGACCACCAGCGGCCCGACCCGCGTTCCTCTAGGCCAACCGTAGGTTCTACCCACGACCCCGCTCTAGCCCAGCGACTACGTTCTCTGCGCTCTTGCCCGCTCGATGCTCGTACCGCCAGCCCCCGCCTTTCTCTTCCTGGAGGCGCCGAATTGCAATCCTAGTTCCCTGCAGTTTAAGACATCCGTCTACCGCTACTTTACCACGCATGGCGCTATGACGACCCCGGTTAAGACACTCATTCTCCGCTTAACCATTTGTCTCAGGACGACGCCGAGGT
>NW_020869760.1:236126-238626 GCF_003789085.1 Penaeus vannamei | reverse complement strand
TCATTATTATTATTATTATTATTATTATTATTTATTATTATTATTATTATTATTATCATTATTATTATTATTACTATCATGATCATTATTATTATTTTATTATCTCTCCAATATTTTCTATCTTTCTGTTTTCTTAAACTACTCAGTACTTCCTTTTCTTTTTTTTATGCGGAAATACTATTGAGTTCAGGTTGCATTTCACACTCACGAGATATAGTTTTATTTCCCGTGTCTGATATCAAACTGCAATGTGAGAAACGAATAATTTTTTATTTCATATTTGTATAACACCTTTCATCACCCAGGTATAATCCAGGTTTATAAAGTCACTGATATTTGAACTCCAATTTATCGCATTCACAATATCTTTTTTTGTTTTTGTTTTTGTTGTTGTGATTCTGAGACTTTCATATCGTGTTTTATTTCATATGATTCTTATCTGTGAATCACTGGACTTGGAGATCGACGATTGAACACTGACATGAACTTTTACTTGATATTTCTCAAGTTCATAAGTCGGAATGAACTGTATTCACTGCGACGAATGTAAAAAAGGTGTGAATAAAAATGAATATCTTCGTAGTGACAGATAGCCATTACAGTACATCTCTTGTGTTGTGGATATATTCATTTCCATTACTACTTTTTCAACACTTGTAAGCCAATGTCGTGAATTTGTTTATTTATACCAAGACGCAGGTATACATTTAATCCACACAAACATATATATATCTATAAACACATACACGCGCGCGCACACTCACACACATATATATACATACATACATAAATACATACACACACACGCACACACACCACACACACACACACACACACACACACACACACACACACACACACACACACACACACACACACACACACACACACACACACACACACACACACACACACACACACACACACACAGACACACACACACACACACGCATACATATATAATATATATATATATATATATATATATATAAATATAAATATATATATATATATATATATATATATATATTATATATATATATATATATATATATTATATATATATATGCGTGTGTATATACATACACAATAATACATATACATATTCATATGTATGTATGACCATATGCATATGTATATATATTATATATATATATATATATATATATTATAATATATATATATGTATATGTATATATATATATATTATATATATACATATGTATGTATATATATATTTATATATATATATATATAATATATATATATATATATATATATATACATGTATATATAATATATATATATATATTATATATATATATATATATATATATATATATATATATATATATATAATATATATATATATATATATATATATATATATATATATATATATATATATATATATATATATATGTAAAGATATATTTCTCCGTGTTTATCTACTAATTTTATGACTTTGGAAATTACGAATCCACATTCTTAGACGACATCAAGGAGCCATTTTTGCACAATTATTCAAATTACACGCACAGGATAATATGTTTGTACATCAAAGAACAGTTCATATCAAAAGACTATATATAAAGCGAAACCCAAAAGTTAGATTTTTCAAACGAAGTGATGAGGGCAAAACTACGGAAATAATCCAGTTAGTTACAAATTATTAAGCAATTTTCCCTAATTTGAAACAATTTACTTGTCTGAAACTTTACGTGCTAGAAAAATAAAGAGAATATACAAAGACGTTAACGAGAGTACTAATTGCACTGTACACATTCATTGCAAAAATACAGGCTGGCATATATTGCTTCACACTTCTTAAGAAAAGGCTGGTATGTATGTAATCTATTTTAACAGATTTTTAAAACAAGCGACAGTATTAGATTGCTGTTTCTATGGGTATGGAATAAACGGTAAACTTGCGTTTGTGTATATTATATGGCTTTAATATCTGTTTTATAATTGGTCTCATTTTTTATCTATGCAAATATGTATAATTAACATAAAACAAAACGTGTGTGTTTACAGTAAGTACATGTGAGTATTTAATTTGTTTTTTCTGTATATATGTGTATGTGTGATTGTTGACTATATTGAAGATTAACAATTAGCTATTTTGTAACATCTTGAATAAAATAGATTTCTTCAAATAAAAACGTATATTTCGATACCAGATAAGACGAGGAAGCTATCAAATTTAAGAGACAAAAGTTCAGCAAACTTTGAACAGTTTTACAGAGAGTTTCGACGCTAACTGGAGAACTTTAAATTACTTTAATCCTTGTAAGGAATTGACGATACTTTTTATGCGTTGATAATCTAATGTTATTTAGGAAAACATGACTTTTTCGTGCGTCAAAATATAGTCAGAAATGAAGACATTTTGAATTATAATAAATTAACGGTTTATTGTGATTAGATTGTTATTGTTGGTGATAATAGTGTTGCTCCAGATTTTTTATTATCGATTTTGCTGCTGTTATAATCATCT
>NW_020869760.1:211126-218626 GCF_003789085.1 Penaeus vannamei | reverse complement strand
TGGGTTAGGTTGGGTGGGGTGGGTTGGGTTAGGTTGGGTTAGGTTGGGTGGGGTGGGGTGGGTTAGGTTGGGTGGGGTGGGTGGGTTAGGGGGTAGGTGGGTGGGGTGGGGTGGGGTTAGGTTGGGGTGGGGTGGGGTGGGGTTGGTTGGGTGGGGTGGGGTGGTGGTTGGGTGGGGTGGGGTGGGGTTAGGTTTGGGTGGGGTGGGGGGTTAGGTTGGGTGGGGTGGGTGGGGTTGGGTTGGGGTGGGGTGGGTGGGGTTAGGTTGGGTGGGGTGGGGTTAGGTTGGGTGGGGTGGGGTGGGGTTAGGTTGGGTGGGGTGGGGTGGGGTGGGGTGGGGTGGGGTGGGGTTAGGTTGGGTGGGGTGGGGTGGGGTTTAGGTTGGGTGGGGTGGGGTGGGTGTTAGGTTGGTGGGGTGGGGTGGGGTTAGGTTGGGTGGGGTGGGGTGGGGTTAGGTTGGTGGGGTGGGGTGGGGTTTAAGGTTGGGTGGGGTGGGGTTAGGTTGGGTGGGGTGGGGGTGGGGTTAGGTTGGGTGGGTGGGGTGGGGTGGGGGTGGGGTTAGGCTGGTGGGGGGGGTGGGGTGGGGTTTAGGTTGGGTGGGGTGGGGTGGGGTAGGTTGGGTGGGGTGGGGGTGGGTTAGGTTGGGTGGGGTGGGGTGGGGTTAGGTTGGGGTGGGGTGGTGGGTGGGTGGGGTGGGGTGGGGTTAGGTTGGGTGGGTGGGGGGGTTAGGTTGGTGGGGTGGGGTGGGGTTAGGTTTGGTGGGGTGGGGTGGGTTAGGTTGGGTGGGGTGGGGTGGGGTTAGGTGGGTGGGGTGGGGTGGGGTAGGTTGGGTGGGGTGGGTGGGGGTTGGTGGGGTGGGGTTGGGTGGGGTGGGGTGGGTTAGGTTTGGGTGGGGTGGGGTGGGGTTAGGTTGGGTGGGGTGGGTTGGGGTTAGGTTGGGTGGGTGGGGTGGGGTAGGTCTTGGGTGGGGGTGGGGTGGGTTAGGTTGGTGGGGTGGGGTGGGGTGTAGTTGGGTGGGTGGGGTGGGGTTGTTGGGGTGGGGTGGGGTGGTGGTAGGTTGGGGTGGGGTGGGGTGGGTTGGGTTGGGTGGGGTTGGGTGGGTGGCGGTTGGTAGGTTGGGTGAGGTGGGGTTGGGTTAGGTTGGGTGGGGTTGGGGGTGGGGTGGGTTGGGTTAGGTTGGGTGGGTGGGGTTGGTTAGGTTGGGTTGGGGTGGGTTGGGTTAGGTTGGATGGGGGGTGGCGGGTTGGGGTGGGGTGGGTAGGTTGGGTGGGGGGGTTGGGTTTGGTTGGGTGGGGTGGGTTGGGTTAGGTTGGGTGGGTGGGGTTGGGTTAGGTTGGTGGGGTGGGGTTGGGGTGGTTGGGTGGGTGGGGTTTTGGGTGGGGTTAGTGGGTGGGGTGGGGTTGGTTAGGTTGGGTGGGGGTTAGGTTAGGTGGGTTAGGTGGGCGGGGGGGGGTTAGGTTAGGTGGGTTAGGTGGGTGGAGGTTAGGTGGGGGTGGGGTGGGTGGGGTTGGGTGGGGTAGGTTGGGTGGGTGGGGTGGGTGGGTTAGGTGGGGTGGGGTGGGGTGGGGTTAGGGTGGTGGGGTGGGGTGGGGTGGGGTGGGTGGGGTTGGTGGGGTGGGGAGTGGGGTGGGGTTAGGTGGGGGGGTGGGGTGGGGTTTAGGTGGGGTGGGGTGGGTTGGGGTTAGGTGGGTGGGTGGGGTGGGTGTTAGGTGGGTGGGGTGGGGTTAGGTGGGTGGGTGGGGTTAGGTTGGGGTGGGGTGGGGTTAGGATGGGGTGGGGTGGGGTTAGGTGGGGTTGGGGTGGGTTGGGTTGGGTAGGGTTGTGTGGGTTGGGTTTAAGTTGGGATTAGGTTCGGTTGGGTTGGGTCTGGGTTGGGTTGGGTTGGGTTGGGTTGGGTTGAAGTTGATTGGGTTTGGCTTGGGTTGGGATTTGGGTTTGGGTTGGATTGGGTTTGGGTTGGGTTTAGGTTAGGTTGGTGGGTGGGTTGGTTGGGTTGGTTGGGGGTTGTTGGTTGTTGGGTTGGGTTGGTTGTTGAGTTGGGTTGGGGTTGGGTTGGGTTTGGGTTGGGTTAGGTTGGATTTAGGTTAGGTTGGGTTGGGTTGGGTTGGGTTGGGTTGGGTTTGGGTTGAGGTTGGTTGAGTTGAGTTGGTTGTTGGGTTGGGTTGGGTTGGGTTTGGGTTTGGTTTGGGTTGGTTGGGTTGGTTGGGTTGGGTTGGGTTGGGTTGGGTTGGGTTGGTTGGGTTGGGTTGGGTTGGTTTGAGTTGAGTTGAGTTGAGTTGTTGAGTTGGGATGGGTTTATGTTATGTTATGTTATATTAGGTTGGTTACAGAGAGAGAGAGAGAGAGAGAGAGGAGAGAGAGAGAGAGAGAGAGAGAGAGAGAAGAGAGAAGAGAGAGAGAGAGAGAGAGAGAGAGAGAGAGAGAGAGAGAGAGAGGAGAGAGAGAGAGAAGAGAGAGATAGAGAAGATAGATAGAGAGAGAAAGAGAGAGAAAGAGAGAGAGAGAGAGAGAGAGAGAGAAGAGAAAGAGAGAGAGAGAGAGAGAGAGAGAGAGAGAGAGAGAGAGAGAGAGAGAGAGAGAGAGACCTTCGTCGTGTTACCTAGAAGAATGAAAAAGGAAATCTCAAGCTAGAAAGTTAATTAATCAACGAAGTGGAAGCTAGAAGTCATACATCGGAAGGTAATTATGTTTTATTAGACGAATTTCCTAAAAGTTATAATGTAAGAGCAAATATTTCATTCAGAGTCACCTGAGGCAAAAATGCAATTTCTTGAGAACCATTTTTTACTTTTTTAATCCTATTTATTTCATTTATCAATCATCATTTACCAAGACCGTATTTTGCTTAACAATGTGATTCAAAATTAAGTTTCCATTTTTTACTTTTTTTAATCCTATTTATTTCATTTATCAATCATCATTTACCAAGACCGTATTTTGCTTAAGAATGTGATTCAGAATTAAGTTTATCTTCTACTCAAGTGCATGTTAGGGACATGTTCGTAGAGGAACATGCTTACTAAGCCGTGAGATGATGTAATAGGATGGCCAGCTCCTTTCCCCCCCCTGACTTTGACCCCAACATGCTGACATCAGCGTGTCAGTACTCACAGCTGAGTCAATTGAAAGCGACGACCGGGCGAGAGAACCCAGGACCTATTGAGCTATTTCTCAACAACGTGATTAGTGTACATGAATATCTGCAATTCATGGTTACATCATTTTACAGAGAAATCAGTGTCTAGAATTTTTTTTTCTTTTTTCCTAATAGTGATAATGAAAAAAAGATTATAAATTCAAAGGTCTCGAAACAACCGATTTAAGCAAGGACTCATGAAATACCTGTTTATTTTAGCAAATTATGTTCAGTCCATTTATTTAACCCCATTTCATTTTTTAACCCTATTTATTCACATTCATGAATATAGCACAAAATACCTCCTCCTAATTGTTTATGATAAACAGATAACACGGGATGTATAAGACATGTGCAAAACCAGCCTAAATGCGAACAGAAATTAAATAAACCAGGAATTCCCACTTTATCTAATCTCTTCCCCGCTTGGCGAATTGTGCAATAAGGCGACGCGGACATGGAAGGAATAGAGAATAACTTGTTCAGCATTTTTATCTTTAGATTCCAGGGGTCAGAGGGAAAAGGTCAGAGGTCAGTGGGAGGTGGTTAAAGTTCGAAATTCATGTCGAGGTATTGTAGTCATTTATTTTATTCTGGTCTTTTATACATCCCTTGTTAACTTATTTAGAAAATTTTGTCCCTTCGTTTACATTGATAGAGGAAAAGTTCAAGAGACGAATATGGGAGTAAAGTTTGAATCTAATGCCAAAGCGTTTAGTCCATTGCCCTATTGTAATCTATTTCTAACTTTTACACATCACTAACACTTATTGATAGGAAAAGTATTGTACGGCAACCTTATACTATTGTCTGTAGCGACAAACCGACATAAGCAATGCTGGTTTAGTATCATCAAACGATTTTTTTAAAGGAAATATTATGGCAGGTTTACAGTTGACAAAAAAAAGAAAAAAGAAAAAAGGAAAAAAACCCTCCCAAAGCAAAAAAGATCGTGAGAAGAGAGAGAGAGAGAGAAGAAAAGAGAAAGGAAGAGAGAGAGAAAGAGAAAGAGAAAGAGAAAGAGAAGAAAGAGAAGAGAAAGAGAAAGAGAAAGAGAAGAGAAAGAGAAAGAGAAAGAGAAGAGAAAGGAAAGAGAAAGAGAAAGAGAAAGAGAAAGAAAAAGAAAGAAAGAGAAAACATGGACGAGATGTGCATCCCTGAACATTTCCCCCCGAAAACAAATTCCAACATTGTCAGCCAAATTCTTATCCCCGGGACATGAGCCTTTTCAAGTTCCCTTCGAGAGCCAGTCACGGGGGGTTGGAGAAGGACATCCAGTCACCCTCTAAACCCCCACGCGGAAGGATGATTGAATCGCCTCTTGACCAATCTCTCCTGGCTGCATTTTAGCCCTCGGGGAAATTGGACGTATAGTCTGCTGCTTCGGTTACCTCGATCGCAGTCTATTTCCATTTTTATAATATTTGAAGCCCCCCCTCCCCTATTTTTTTTTTAAGCAGTCTGTTTTCATTTTTATAATATTTGAAGCCCCTCCCCCCTCTTTTTTAAGCAGTCTATTTTCATTTTTATAATATTTGAGGCCTTTTTTTATATAAGCAATATTTTCGGTTCCTCTTTTTTTTTTTTTTTTTTTATTTATTTATTTTTTATTTTTTTATTATTATTTTTTTTAGGTATATTGCAATATCTTTCGGTTCCTTAAAGTTTCTAGGGTACCTTGTGAAATGGTATTGAGATTTTTGTGTATTAGTATTATGAATAACTGCCTTTCATTTGACAAAATATCGTAACACATTAAGTTGCATGATTATCTACCTCCTGTTGTGAAAATATTTAATCCCATTTTTATGAATAAATAATAACGATTTTTTTATTTAGAAACTGATATGAGAGGTTGATTATAAGGAGATTTGCATAGGGAACATAATAATAATTGATAGCTGATAAAATGACCAGAGGATTTAGTGCATGTCTTGCTAATAACTTGTATTATTGTTATGCCACTAATGATACCATTTTTGTTACAATTATGATCTCAATTACTCATTTTTCATCGTTATAATGATTTTATTATTACATCAGACATCTCCTGTTGAAATATCACAAGTAAAAGGAGTCACATTGTAAAAAACTGACTCTAAAAAACTGACTTACCTTTTCCTGAATCCAAATTGCATTTATCCAGAAGCGATATTTATTTGCCAAGAATGTGTCAATAGTATTTCAGTTCCGTTATCGACGTTGCAAACTTGCAGACTTCGATATCCGTTCGTAGCCTATGTATCCAGCTTGCAAAGAGCGCTGGCATATTTGCTTCCCCACCTAGCAACTGGGTGCGAGTTAGGAGCAAACACGCCAAATAGACGGTGCTGCTGTATAACGAACGGTGTGAAGCAAGGGGGGAAAAAAGGTATTTTTTCAGATAAAGGAAAAGTGAGTAAAATGTAAGAAGGGGAAAAAATGAGACAGAATTAGAAATAAAACACCAAAAAAGTAAAACAAAAAAACAATAATAAAATGTAAAATTGATATTGTGGGCATAATATGCAGAAGAAAAACACAACAAATTAATTGATATTTTGTTAGTATCCCTTTTGTATAAAGTTTAATAACTCAAAAGATGTATTTTACTAATTTATTCATTCACCCTTGAATTTCGGATCATTGCACCGCATGCCCAAAATTCGAAATAAAATAAACCGATTGACGTTCAAAAGAATTTAACGATACGTATGACAAGAAAGAAGGATAAAGAATAAAACGAGAAAGAATCATGAAAAAAACTACCAATTAACATGATCAAGTCCAAATGTATTTACACCGTATTCAGTGCATCAGATGTAGCGGAAAAGGTATGAATGAGAATTACGATCATAATACAAGTGATATATTTGACCGGTTTCGACTATATCTTCATCAGAAAGGCAAGATACAATCGAAACCGGTCAAATACATCTATTGTATTGTGATTTACTATTTGTTTATTTATTTACTCTATTATACCATTATTAATATCCAGGCGGCTGACACTTACTGGATATTATGGAGTTGGTAGATTTATCCACGTGTGTGTGTGTGTGTGTGTGTGTGTGTGTGTGTGTGTGTGTGTGTGTGTGTGTGTGTGTGTGTGTGTGCGTGTGTGCGTGCGTGTGTGTGTGTGTGTGTGTGTGTGTGTGTGTGTGTGTGTGTGTGTGTGTGTGTGTGTGTGCGTGTGCGTGCGAAACGTGCTTGGTGCGTGCGTGTGTGTTTGTGTGTCCGTGCGTGCGTGCGTGTGTGTGTGTTGTTGTGTTTGTGTGTGTGTATGCGTGCGTGCGTGGAAACACAGGTGCGTACGCGCGTGTGTAAGCTAAAAACTAATGGTGAGAAAGAAAAAACAACATTGCACAGGTAATCCAATACTATAAATATAAAATCATGTAGTGATTTTTTCCTGACTGAAATCTTATTTACATGTTATCATATTAGTTACGCTGTTTATATATTTCTGTGAATTTGATCTTTACTAATCCTCATGCGTGTATATACATTGTGCGTATCTGCTTTCTGTTAAGCGTTGATGTAAAGACTGTATCAAAATTACTGTTTACGAAAATGAAGAGATGTAAAGAATTGCATTGATAGCTTTATTATCATTATTTGCATTATCATTCCTGATGAGCATTGTCACCGTCATCATCATCATCTTCATAATCATCATCATCATCATCACGATTATCACTATCCTCATCTACATCATTTGTCATCATACCGTCCTAATAATCATCATCATTATAAAAGTAGTAGCAATATTAGTTATATCTGACTAGTAATACATAAACTAATTCTTTTTCATACACACATACACACACGCACGCACGCACACACACAGACACACACACACTCACACACACACAAACATATACATATATACACACATATAGATATAAAAATAGAAACATACATACACACATATAGATATAAGAATAGAAATATATACATACACACATATAGATATAAAAATAGATATAGACATATTTTGTTATTTTATAATCACTGCACATCTTTAATTCACAATTGCATTAAGACAATTGTTTTTCTTTTATGATTAATATAATCAGTAACAATCAAAACAAATGTACAAAAAAGAATCATAACCAGTAACAATCAAAACAAATATACAAGTAAAGAATAACCAGTATATTGGTAATCTACTATTCGATTGGGGCATAGGAATCCACGGTATTTTGGCCTGAGTTGTTTACCAAAATCAGCTGATTCAAGGAGACGAGAGATAGCCTAGTATACATGCCTTTTTACGGGTTATGTCGATGAAAAAATGTGTCAGAAACGAAACAAGGTTATTCTTCGGTGGTAAGTCAAGGCTGCGCACACACACACACACACACACACACACACACACACACA
>NW_020869760.1:201126-203626 GCF_003789085.1 Penaeus vannamei | reverse complement strand
TTCTTGGATTTGCAATATCAGAGTTGCAGCTTTTATGTCAATATAACATTAATTTTGCTTCATTGCAAATTAATGGACATCAATCCTATTTATTATAGCTAATGTTATTCTCATTATCTTCAAGAATAAGGAGAAGCAAAATTATGTATACTGATGATTCATGATAAAAGCAGTAATAATATTAATAACAGTAAAATAAAATAAAAATAATAGAAAACGATTAATGATAATTAGATGATGATGATAATCGATGATAATGATAATGAATAATGATAATATAATAATGATGATAAGATAATAATGGATAATGATAATAATAATATAAAATAATGAATAAGTAATAATAATAATAATAATAATAATAATATAATAATAATAATAATAATAATAATAATAATAATAATAATAATGAATAATAATGATAATAAATAATATATAATAATATAATAATAATTAAAATAATATTAAATATGATAATAATCTAATAATAAAATAATAAAGAATAATAGTAATAGTAATAATGGCTAATAATGGTAATAACGATAATGATAATGACAATTTTGACGATAATAATAATGATTATGGTAGTAATAGTAATGATACTGATAATAACAGTAGAAAAATAAAAAGGATGATAAAAGTATGTAAACCTAAATGGAAATGACAATGATAAGATAAGAAATATAAAGTAATAATAATATAGTAATAATAAGTAATAATAATAATAATAATAATAATAGTAATAATAATAATAATGATAACAATAATAATAATAATAATAAATCATGTCAGGAAACAATTATAGAAAAGAGAAATATAACAAGCGAGGGAACGTGTCTCTCAAAACATGTCTTTAATCAGTCCATTAACATGATTTTAAGAAACAACATTAGCATAATTAATATTACGTAACTGAGCCTTTCGACCGAATCTTTAATTGAGGTCTGATTTTTTAAGTAATTTCTCATGGGAATAAAACATCCTTTTCGTACTGATCTCTAAATGACATTCTCAATTAAGATATTAATGATATTATTAATAACACACTGTAATGGGAAAGACTCGATGTCATTTGAGCAAAGTGGGTTTTTACATATTACTTTCAATGTGGAAATATGTCTGTGTAATGTCAGACATTCAAAGCCAAAATATATGAATTATGACAACAATATAACCGTCAGTGGTACTTTCAATGGGATATGAACACAATTTCGAAAGCTGAAAATGTCCATATATTGTTCGACCGGCCAGTGCAAATGAAAACCTCGGTGTATGTACCAGCTAGTTATAGTGTGTGTGTACTTTTGTTATTTCCATATCATTCATTTGCAGGAAGTGGATCCGTTATCTTGATATTACGGTTAAATGAAAAATGTGGATATGCGTGCGTGTGTGTGAATTTGTTTGATAGCGGTTATGTATGTGGGATTTTTATTTATTTGTTATTTTATTTTGTGCGTGCGTGTTGGACGTTTGTGTGTGTGTGTGTGTGTGTGTGTGTGTTGTGTGTGTGTGTGTGTGTGTGTGGTGTGTGTGTTGGTGTGTGTGTGTGTGTGTGTGTGTTTGTGGTGTGGTGATGTGTGTGCGTGTGCGCGTGCGTTATATTGTGAGCTTGTGTATGTGTAATTGCCATTTCATATTGGACAATGATTTTTTAATGACACTTTACGCAGTTCGTAAAATGTAACATGATAACAATGTGTAAATTTGCAAATATTCCATAAAATCAGTCATGTCCATTTGATATTAAACATACGATGCCAATCTATAAAATTTTCTCTCTCTTTTCTCTCTCTCTCTCTCTCGCCTGCTCTCTCTCTCTCTCTCTCTCCTCTCTCTCTCTCTACTCTCTCGCTCTCTCTATCTCTCTATTATTATATTATTATATATCTATATATTTCTATGTATATATATATATACTTATTATTATATATATATATAATATATTATATAATATATATATATATATATTATATTGTATATATATCCATATATATGCATATATATATATATATATATTATATTATATATATATATATATATATATATTACTAACCATAATTACATACTATACCATATATATATATATATATATAATATATTATATATATATAATACTATATATATATAATATATATATATATAGCCTTATACCACAACATATGCCTTATTTCATAATACACTTCAACAATTAAAATGAAAAAGTGACAAAAGAAAAGAAAGAGAGAAAGAAAATAACGAGAACCCTTCCTTACGAAATAGATATTTGCCGAAAATGCGATCACAAAGGGTGGCAGTGAGAGACCTCCCGCTGTCACTCCGTTTTCCTGGAGGTGTCACACGCCCTTTGTCACGGTGCCTCATGACAGCGAACCGACCACTCCGTATTTCGGTCCTGTTGGCATCGGGAGGCAGGAGGACTGAACGCTTGCAAAGTACACATCAACCGGTTTCTGTTAATTCCTTTTCTGTCCTGGTCGTCTGTACCCTGAACAGCAGT
>NW_020869760.1:188626-191126 GCF_003789085.1 Penaeus vannamei | reverse complement strand
CACACAAATACACATTCGGCTACACATAAAAACAGCAAAAAAAAAAAAAAAAAGACACAAAAATTGGAAAGCATTGAACACGAAAGCATACTACAACACAATCAACTTCATCACGAAAGCGAATCAAACTATACTGAATGGAATTTTTTTTTTTTTTTGAGCATTTGGGAGAATTGTCAAAGGAGATCAAAGTGAAAAAAAGAGAACAAAGACGGTGGAAGAACAAGTCGATAATGGAGAAGAAATGTAAGAAATTGAAAGAGCAAAGAACAGAGTTTATGTAATTAAATTTGCCGTTTCTTAGAGGCTATGAACAAGAGAAAGAAAATAAAAGTATCTTTTGGTCTTCTGAGAGTTGGAGAAAGCTTGCATATTGCTGGATAAATCAAAGCCAAATACTATATACAATATGCATGCTTTCTCCAACTGTCAGAAGACCAAAAGATACTTTTATTTTCTTTCTCTTGTTCATAGCCTCTAAGAAACGGCAAAGTTAATTAAATAAACTCTGTTCTTTGCTCTTTCAATTTCTTACATTTCTTCTTCATTATCGACGTATTCTTTCACCGTCTTTGTTCTCTTTTTTTCACTTTGATCAAACTTATACAATTGATTAAAGGAATTATTTGAAAAAAAAAAATCAGTATATATAGCTCCACGCTTACCATGCATCAGATAAATTTGCCGTATTTAATTTTGGAAAAAAAAGAAAGAGAAGAAAAAAGAAAAAAAGAGAAAAATCCAAAGCAGAATACGTGATACAGAACTCTCAAACAGGCAAAAAATACTGCACAGATTTACACTGACATTCAACTTTTTCCATTTCTAAGTATTGCGACAGTAGGAAGTACTAATGCTGAAAAAAAAAAAGTTGCTAACATCCAAATGCGAGTGAAAAGGGGAGTGAGGAGAGGTAAAAAAAAAAGAGGTATCCAGAGGTAACACAAAAAGATATGAAAAGAAAAAACATTGATCATAATACCTTTTTTCGTAGAACGCAATTGAAATATTTATTAAGTACTATTGCAAAATACGAAGTTCAAACTCTCTGCTGCAAGTAATAGATCACGAGGTGCACGAGTTTGATGTTGCAATCTTCGGTTACCTTGGCAAACTTTTATTTTTTTTTAATATTTTAATTTTTTTCTTAACTATTTTCGATTTAAAAGCCAATTTCTAGGGAAAAAAATAATGATTGGTTCCCATTACGTTGCTGCGGAGAAAGAAAAGCTAAATTAAAAGTTCCAGTCTTTTAGGACCGATAAAAAAATTCTACGAAACCAGGTAATAATTAAATAATTATGTTGAGTGAGAAACTGAGTGGAAAAATTATTTCTCCGTAATTTTCATTATTATTATTATTATTATTATTATTTCTTTTAGAAGCGTTACCGATTTAAAAGCCAATTTCAAGGAAAAATCTAATTGATTTTCATTACGTTTCAGAGGAGAATGAAAAGACTGAAATTTTTTTAAAGGTTATAATGACAATTCTTAGAAGGGTAAGGTAACATATAGACATCAATTTTAAGAGGATAGTTAAGAGGATGAATTGTTTCTCCGTATCGTATATCATTAACATTATTACTACTATTCTATCATTATCATTATCATTATCATTATCATTATTATTATTACTACTATTATTATTGTTATCATTATTATTATTATTATTATTATTATCATTATTATTATTATTATTATTATTATTATATTATTTATTATTATATTATTATTTATTATTATTATTATTATTATCATTATTATTATTGCTGTTGTTATCATTATCATTATTGTTATTATTATTTTTATTATTAGAAGCGTTATCGATTTAAAAGCCGATTTCTAGGAAAAAAATAATGATTAATTCTTATTAAAAGCCATATGAAAACTCTTTTAGGATTTATAACAATTCTTAGAAAGGCAGGTAATTAATGGTTTTTGTTCTTGACTCACATTTTTCCCTTGATTTATTTTATTTTCTACCATAACTCTTAAATTAAAAGTAAGTGATAATTCTTTTTAAGCTAAAATATTTCTTTATTTATGCTACCTTTTACCTTGATTTGTAAGGTAAATGAAAACGAATTTCGAGCCATAACTTTCCTAGATTACATATTTACTTTAAGGAATATGAAATCTTGCCGACTAGTCAAGGAGTGTCACTTCCGACTTTTTATTTATTTATTTATCTTTTATCCTAGTGTTTACGTCTTAGATTTTAAAAGAATCCACAGAAATACTCCTTGTTCTGGCGACGAGAACGAAAAATCAAACTTTCTAAGATTACGAACAATACGAAACATCACGTCATCCCTTCATTAATTCGTATCTCGAAAAATTATGTAATTAGAGACAAAAGTTAATTGAAATACTAGTAGACTTAATAGGAAAAGTAATGATCGTCGATTTCATTTCGATATTTTTCATTATATTTAGTATCTATTTTCGTCGTTGAAAATATACATGCAAACATACATACATAAACCATCTATTTATC
>NW_020869760.1:181126-183626 GCF_003789085.1 Penaeus vannamei | reverse complement strand
TGATAATGATAATAATAATAATAACAACACCAGTAATGATAATAATAATGACGACAATAATAATGATGATAATAGTATTGATAATGTTAATAATGATAATATTAAGAATGATAATAATGATGATGATAAAAATAATAATGATAATGATAATAATAATTATAATCATAATTATATAATAATAATGATAATAATAATGATAATGATAATAATAATAATAATGATAATAATAATAATAAGGATAGTGATAATAATAATGATGATACTACTACTAATGATAATATTAAAAACCAATAATAATAATAATAATAATAATAATAATAATAATAATAATGATAATAATAATAATAATAGTAGTAGTAGTAGTAGTAGTAGTAATAATAATAATAATGATAATAATCATTATCATTATAATGATAATAATGATAACAATAATGATAATAATTATGAATAATGATAATAATATAATGATAATAATAATAATAATAATGCCAATAACAACAACAATAATATAATAAATGAAAATAATAATGGTAATAATGATAATAACAATAATAATGATAATGATAATGACAATAATGATGATAACAATAATGATGACATTGATGATGATGATGATAATAATAATAATAATAATAATGAAAATAATGATAGTAATAATAATGATAATAACAATAATAACAATAATGATAATGATAAACAATAATGATAATCATGATAATAATTATGATAATCCCAATAACAACAACAATCATATTCATATTACGACTAATAACCACAACACCGACAAGGATCATAATGATGAAATAGATGATGAAAACAATAATGATAATTACGATGACGGATCCCATTTAGCTTATTAATATATAATCATTTCTTCTTCCAAGGTATTAACATATAATCCTTATTCCCATTTCGACAAATTTGCCAATTTTTTTTTTTTTTTTATCCCAATCCATCTTCGCTGTCTGCAAGAAAGGGATGTCATTTGCATATTGCAACTTCTGAAATTACCTTGCAGTTTACTTGCCTATCCCTTATTGCAATTTTCTTTTTTACAAATTCTGAATTCGTGTTTTGTACCGAAGGAAATATTTCTCAGTTTCCTGTGTATGTTTTATTTTTCTATTGATTTATCTTGTGTTTTGTTTTCTTTTTTTTCATTTTTGTTTGGATGTTTGAGAAGTCTATTCTCGTTTTTTTCCTGTTTTGTTGTTGTTGTTATTGTTGTTGTTGTTGTGTTTTTTGTTGTTGTTGTTGTTGTTGTTGTTGTTGTTGTTGTTGTTGTTGTTGTTGTTGTTGTTCTTCTTCTTCTTCTTTCCTTAGTTATTCTTCAGTCTTGAGTCATTATCGTTTCTTTATCTTCATGAGTTCGAAAAAGTGTCATACTATGCTACTACTACTACTGTTACTACTATTTTCCTGTTAGTGTGATGATGATGGTGATAATGATCATGATAATGATTATGATAAAGATGATGATGATGATGATAAGATAAGAAATAATAATTTATTGACTTATGCATGAGCGTGCTCATTATTTTATTTAAGACCTCCTGATTATTAATCATTATAATGCATTAGTGCATCCAACTATTATCAGCCCACTGATGTGCAATTCATTATTATCAATTATTGGTTATCTTATTATTAATATCATTCATGATAAATCCACCCATCCCATCAGCAAAAGTAACCATTCAATAACCACTCGTAGCGAGCATTCCTTTTATTCCTTCAAAATAAATTTAATCTTATAATTATTGTAGTGCCGACGACCTAAAATTATTTACCTATTTGTAAATCCCACTCATCTATAAATTGAAGACAAAATCATACAATTCTAGTACTCAAGTAATATAGCGATAAATTCATCTACAAATGACTTAAATCTTATTTAAGGAAATAGGCCACAAAAATAAGAAAATTTGACTTGATAGCTAGGGAACTTTAATGCTCTTCTCCCATCAGAATAAGATTACTCATGTTAAAAATTAAATTTCGAATGGTTTACATCACTGATTGTGAAGATTACTCTTTGTTCTGTTATTTCCAGCAACTCAAAGAGATATCCGTTACATGCTTAGCAGGAGGATTAATGTTCGCCTTCTCTGGAGAGGTCCATATAGCAGCCCAGTATGATGAATTAAAAGAATGAAGAGAGAAGCATGTTTAACACATAAATAATGATTAACTAATGGTATAAAGGAAGGAAGTCAGAGGGAATTTGGCTTGTGCGGAGAGAGAGAAACGAGAGAGAGAGAGAGAAGAGAGAAGAGGAAAGGAGAGAGAAGGTAGCAGGAGAGAGAGGAGACGAAAGAGACCGAGAAGATTCCTCGGAGATGGGTATGGAGAGGAGAAGGAGAGGAAGACTTAAGAGACGAAGAAGCAGAGAGAGTAGAAGCAGCAGCGAGGAGAACGACGAGTGAGGAGAAGCAGAGAGAAAGAAGATGAGAGAGAAGAGGAGCCGAGGATAGGAAACAAAGGCGGACACACACCACAG
>NW_020869760.1:163626-168626 GCF_003789085.1 Penaeus vannamei | reverse complement strand
CTGGCTTTATGTTTCGTTATATTGTAGTCAGCATATCTTTCACACACACACACACACACACACACACACACACACACACACACACACACACACACACACACACAAACACAAATACAACACACACAGACACAAACATATTGAAACGGAATTTAGACAACGACAACAAAAGTGGGAGAAGGGGAGTAGGGGGAGGAGTTAATATCTATCGACAATTAGAAAGAAATTGTGGTAAGATTTCAATTATCTATTTTGCTTCATCTTCTTATTAGGTAATAACTTCATCAGCAGTTGAATCTAGGCCAACTACACAAAATATTACGCTGCGACAATGAACGTTATTTACAAGAGTTCATTAGGATAATTGAAAAGAATGTATTCCGTTATTGCAGGTTTGATAAATGGATTTTTTTTTTTTTTTTTTTTTTTTTTTTTTTACGAGGACAAATCAGCACTCCCATTCCACATAACTACAACATGCAAATCATGCGCTTAATCCGACATGACAATACGCTCGATCTTGTTAACTGATAATTACAATTCTCTCCTAGATTAAGAAGGCTCTCGGTGATATGCACGGAATTGAATTAAAAAAAAAAAAAAAAAAAAAAAAAAAAAAAAAAACGTAAACTAGATTGAATCTCTACGTAAATCACACGGTTTAAAGATAATGACAGGTGATGAGGGGGAGGGGATGGGGGAGGGGGAGGATATGATGATGAAGCTTATGAGGCGATGGAGGATGAGGTAGGGGGGTGGGGGTGGGGTGGGGGGGGGGTATGAGGATAATGTAAGTCACTGAAATAATGTTGGAAATGTAGGAATATGATATAAAAATGAAGATTAAGATTACGGAATACTAAGTAATTTAATAATTAAGTTTAACTACACAATTTCGGTGATGACTACGCACTTATAAAAGATATTAGACGTAATGGTTAGACGGATATAACACACATGCAAGATAATGATAATGATAAAAATGATATTAGTATTAAAAATGAAGATATTAGAAATCATACTATTCCTATTATAAACAAAAATAATGATAAAAACGATAATGAGTGCAATGATAATGATGATGACAATGATGATAATATTGATGGTAATAATGATTGCAATAATAATGATAGTAATGGTAATGGTGATAATAATGATGATATCAATAATAATAAATGTATTATTGATAAAAATGATAATGAAAATAGTTCAAATAAAAATATTGAGAAAATTCCAAGTGATTATGATAACAACATTTAATAATGATAATGAAAATGGTGATTGTGATAACAATAATGATAATAATGATGATAATGACAATGAAAAGGATACTAATGATAATGATAATAATGATAATAGTAATAACAATAATAATTATGATGGTAGTAACAATGAAAATAGTAATAATGATAATGCTTCTAATAATTAAAACAATAATAACGATACTAATAATTATGATAATAATGATAATAATATTCATTATAAAAATAAGCATGATAAAAACAATATAGAGAACAATAACAATGACAATAATGATAACATCATTGATAATGATGATAGGAATATATATGACAGAATCATAATTAAATCATGATAATGATAAAAATAATAAAGATGATGGTAATGATTATGATAATGATATTAATAATGATAAGAATAATGATAGTAATAGTAGTAGTAGTAGTATTTATAATAGTAATAATAACAGCAATAATAGTAATGATGATCATTATCATCATCATTATCATAACGATATTGAAATAGTAATATGAATGATAATGACAATTATAATGATATTGAAATGATGATGCTAATGATAGTATGATGAAAGTTATGATGACGATAATAATAATAATAATAATGTTAATAATGATAAAAAAATACAATAGCAGCAACAACAACAACAATAATAATCATAGTGATAATGATAATGATCATGATAATAATAATAACAATAAGGATAATAGTAATAATGACACTAAGAATAATGACAATAATAACAATAAAAATAATGTTATTGCTAATAGATAATATACTGATGATACTGATAATGATTGAAATGATGACGATATAATAATAATCATAATGATGATAATGATGATAACGACAATAATAATAGTAATGGTAATCATGATGATAATCATGATGATAACAATAGTGATAATAATTATAATAGCAATAATAATGATACTGATAAAAGAGTAATTATGATAATGATGATAATAATGATGATACGGATGATAGCAATAATAATACTTAAATAATAATAATAATGATAAAAAAATATGATGATAACGAAAGTAATAATAGCAACACTAGTAAGCATTATCATCATCAAAATAACAACAATAATAACAGTAAAAATTAAAATAACAAAAAACAATAAAATAAATAACAAAGAACGGCGCCCAAGTCTAAGCCAGACGACAGAGCACCGGATTGAGACGCCAGATTTCAGGTCGCTGGCAGTCAGCTGTCGTTTCTTGAAATGACGATATTCAAATCAACTTTTCCTTTCCCGAAGTTTATTTGTAGATTCCGTGGTTAGGGAGGGACGTGAAATATCGGTATCTTTGTCACGGGTAATAGACCATGTCGGGAATTATGTGGATAGTAATGCTAATTCTATTTGGCGGGTTAAGGGAGTTCGAATGCGTGCGTGAGATGAACGTTTTGTTTTCTTTTCTTTCTGTTTTTTTTCTTTTGTTTCGTATTTACTGTCTTCTTTTTTTATTGTTGTTGTTCTGTCTTTCTTTTCTTTTCCTTTTTATTCCTTATTCTCTTATTTTCTTCTTTTTCTTCCCCCTCTTCTTGCTTTTCAACTTTTTACGTCTTTCAACTTTATTTTTTTTTTGCATAAACTTTTTGCATCAACTTTTACTAGTCTTTAATTTTTTTACGTTTCCTTTTATTCCTTTATTCTCATTTCATTTTTCTTATCATTGTTGTTCCTGTTTCTTTTCTTCTTTCTCTTCATATTCCTTCTTCTCTTCTCTTCATTTTCTTTCTCTCTTTTGCCTTCCTCTTTCTCAATTCGCAAGAAAGTTATTACCTATCAGCCTTCCATTATTAATCGATTCCTTTTCTTCCTCTTCGTTTTATTTTCCTTCATCATCATTTCTTTTCCTCCTCCTTCGTTTCTCCTCATACTCCTATCTTCCTCCTCCTCCTCCTCCTCTTCTTCGCAAATTTTCGTTCGCTTGCGGTCTTAATATCATTCTAACATTGATTTTCTTCATCTTCTCCACCTCCTCTCTGTCTCTCTATCTTCTTCTCTCCCCCTCCTTCTCCTCATCTTCAATTAATGAGGAAATCAGATTGCTTACCCCAGTCTTAGGTATAATAGTCATTGATTATTACTTATAAGCCTCCGTTTATCAGGCACTTATAATCGTTACTAATTATAACTTATGACCCTCGTACTCAGAGGCATGGCACGGTTGCTAATTATCATAAATGAACGTAAAGCAAATTTGATAAATGCGTGTATGTGAGGGATTATAATGGTCATATATTTTCTTGAGTGGTTGAGCATTATTATCAATGATACCATTATTGTTGGTGCTATTATGAGGATAATGATGATAATCGTGTTGGTGATGATGGTAATAATGGTGATAATGGTAATGATGATGATAGTAACAATAGTGAGAGTAATAATAAAAGCAATAACAATAACAATAATAATAATGATAACAGTAATAATAATAATGATAATAGTAATAATAATGATGATGATATATATCATTATATTATATATATTATATTATAAAATATATAACTACATTCATATTGTTCTTGCTGTTGTGGTTACAGTATTGTTATCGTTGTTGCTGTTGATACTTTTGCCTTTATTATTATTCATTATTCATCATTATCACTTTTAATATCATTATTATCATTACTGTTATTACTTCTGCAAGTATTATTATCATTATCATCATTATCATCATCATCATCATCATCCTCATCATCATCACCATCATCATCGCCATCATCATCATTACTACTACTATCATTATCCTTGGTTGTAGTAGTGGTAGTAGAAATAATAGGATCAGTGGTAATAGTATTAATAGAAGCAGTATAATGCTTATTATAATTAATACAACCATTATCATCTGAGCTTAAAATCATTTCATCTTTTCTAGATTGTCATTTAAGAGTGATAAAAACGATGTGATAAAAACGACATTAATAACAACAACAAAAAACAATGGTAATAATGATAATGACAATTGAAATAATCATAACAATGATAAGAACAGCAACAGCAATGATATCATCACCAATAACACCAAATGAATGAACACTTGAAACGTTCAACAGAAGTTAAATTATTACCAACGTTTCATGCAACTTTACAGTCAACACATGATTGCCAACTGGCTAATTGCAATGTTTTATAAATTGAAATGAATCTATGTATTTAGGCGCTCACGGTAATGGATTTTCATAAATGTTGACCAACATGCCCAACATGGGAGAGCGGCAGATCGCACTCATGTTGCATCCTCATAATTCAACTTTGTGTAATGTTCTTGTTCTTGTTATTGTTGTTAGTATCTTTGTCATATTGTCACTTTTTATCTTCGTCGTCATTATGTTATTGTTTTTATGATTATACTATTATTATTATGAACTTAATTATTACTATATTGCTAACATTATTATAGTTATCATTATTATTATTTTTATTATTATTATTATTATAATTATTTTGCTATTATTATTTTTTACTACTACTGTTATATTTTATTATCGTTATTACCATTACTATTGTCATGATCATATTTGTCCTTAGTCATCATCATCATGTTATTATTATTTTTATTATAATTGATATTATAACTATTACTTTTATTAACATTTTTATTGTTATTATCATTCCTATCATTACCATTATTATCATCTTTAAGATATACGTTGTTATTGCACTCTGTAGCACATGAACAATGCCTATCAAACTGATTTAATGTATATCTAGGGGCAAAAACAAAAAA
>NW_020869760.1:133626-138626 GCF_003789085.1 Penaeus vannamei | reverse complement strand
TTCTTCTTCTTCATTATATGTATCATTAGAAGGGGAGAAAACGAGACGACTCAACGACTGAACAGCGGCTGTGTGTGGAGTGTCAACATCTATTGTTAGCGGTGCTTGCCTTGTTTAGACTTGTTCACCGTCGCTTTAAACCTTTTTTTTCTGTGACATTTTCCTTTTTTTTTTTTTTTTATTTCTTGACATTGAGAGACGATGAGAAAAGTTTTCTTTTCATTTCGGAATTCGGAGGTATTCGTTTGAAATGCCAGGAACAAATATTTACAGTCTCAAAAATCTTGAAAGTGTAATTCATAATGCATACATACATGCACTCGAGTAACTGTGCATGTATAAGGTTGGATGTTTATGTATATGTATATACGTATATGTATGTGTATCTGTGTAGTCTTTTTCTGTGTAGGCACATATTTTTTGTGTATATATATACATATGTAACATATTTATACATATACATTTACGTATAATGTTCATGTGTGTGTGGAAACATGTATATTCAAATTTATTATAAATACACCATATTTGTTGATGTAGAAGACGCATCCTCGCTTAAAATGAACCACTATTTTAAAGGATATTTTGTGAAAAAATAAACAGATTAAGCATGTTTCATCATGCATCTGAAAGATATTTTAAAGTGGTATTGTGGGGAAAATGTTTGATTCTGTGTACAAAATTCAATACCGTGACAGTATAGTGGAATAAAGCACGCAATTTTTGTAACTGCACCCCTTCCCCAGGATCTCCATTCATAAATGACACTGCCGGTGGTTTAACACAGGGGAGGAGGCCTGGCACGGACTACCTCCTCAGAGCCACCCATTAACCCCAGGGGACCGAGAGACAGCAGTCGATACGGAGCCAGGGCCTGTCCACTCGCCGGCGGGCCTCCTGCTGTTCCAAGAGCCTCCAGAGTTTACCCGAAGACCGCAAGGTACTCAGTAATCACGAGGAGGCGCTGTGGAGGTCTTTGTGATGGGGAGGCTATGAGCTGGCAGGGGGCTTAGCATGGCTGTCCCCCTTTCCGCGCCAGGCTAGCCAGCTGAAAGTGGCAGCTGGAAGCGAGAAGGCGTGCAAGTACTTCACGCTCATTAAACACTACCATACTTCACACACAAGTTAACCATATATATATATATGTGTGTGTGTGTGTGTGTGTGTGTGGTGTGTGTTGTGTGTGTGTGTGTACATATTGTTTATATTTCATTTTGATTATTCTTATTCTTATTCTCTTTATGATTGTTATTATTATTTTACCATTAACATCATGATTGTTATAATTTTATGATTGATTGTATTATTGTTTATTATTATTATCAATAATATCTCATTATCAATACATTATAGTCAATGTTATCACTATAATAATCTTATTATTATTTATTAACTATTAGTAAGTGTCCAAGTTCCAAAGTAAGCATGTTTCCTATAAGCCTTTTTTAGTTGGAAGCTTTTATTATTGTTTCTAAAATATTTCCATTTACTTTTGTTACGTCTCTCTCTCTCTCTCTTTCTTTCTTTCTATCTATCTTTCTCTTTTTCTTTCTCTCGCTTTCCCTTCTCTCTCTCTCTCTCACTCTCTCTCTCTCTCTTCTTTCCCATCTTCCCTCCCTCCTTTTCAAAAAAAAAAAAAAAAAAAAAGTCATTTAAATTCCAACACAGACATTTTCTCATCCAGTTTCGTAATTTCGACATCAACGAAAGACTGTAATACGATAGCTTATAGTGTTTGAACCTGTGACTTTTCTGGCACCGTCGCAAGGATGATGAGGCTGGCGCGGTGGGTACAATATGGCCTCGCTAAAACCAGTATACTGAAGGGAACCTGCAACTGCAATTGCTCAGTTGCTCGATTTAGGACATTCGTCTCATTTTTTTTATGAGGGGGATGTTGTCTCGCGTAAATTCTTCTTTGTATAGGATGTGTTATAGTGTTTTTTATGAAAGTTTGGTGCAGTGGTAGAATAATCTGATTATTATTAACATCTTGGGGCCAAAGCGTCATTTGTCTCCCTCTGATTCTTTCGTTTCTCATTTTTTGCTTCATATTTTCATACTTTTTTGCGAGAAATAGGGGTCTCTCTCTCTCTCTCTCTCAATCTTCTCTCACACACACACACTCACTCACTCACTCTCCCTTGCACTCATTCTCTATCTATTTATCAGTCTATAGATTCTGTCCGTCTAATTTTCTCCCTCAGTCAGTACCCCCTCCCTCCTCCCTCCCTCCCTCTCCCTGAACACATACAGTTAAAAAAAAATTAAATCTCACTTTCGCACAATGTACACTGCAATTTGTACACTGGACCAAAAGGGACATCCATCACCCACTTTCGACAGCCTTGTTATCTCTACGACCGGATTAAGAAAAACCGCCTTTGAGGAACCAAACGACATTATAGTACAATTATCCAGGAACTCAAAAAATGAAAGCGAGATTAGAAAATGTCTGTATAATTTTATGGTTATTTTATGTTCTGTTTCCTCTCGGGTCTTCCTATATTTCACGTAATATATTTC
This sequence comes from Penaeus vannamei, assembly GCF_003789085.1. Lineage (NCBI taxonomy): Eukaryota > Metazoa > Arthropoda > Malacostraca > Decapoda > Penaeidae > Penaeus > Penaeus vannamei. The sequence continues at coordinate 136,100 of NW_020869760.1, read as the reverse complement.
ATATAGACTTGTAGATATATGTGTTTCTTAATCTCTCTATATAGCTGTCTACATATGTAGGCATAGCTATTCCTTTGTATAGTAATATACTGCACATACAAATATATTGCATAAACATACATACAATAGCTCTTTAGAGGTAGTTTGTAAAGCAACAGCAGATCATCACACATATATGAATAAAAATATATGTATATATGTGTGTACATATATACATACATACAAATATGTATATATATGCATATAAAAATACATACATACATACATACATATATATATATATATATATATATATATATATATATATATATATATGCATACACACACACACATATATACGCGCGCGCGCGCGCGCGTGCACACACAGAAACGTGTGTGTCTGTGTGCATATATACATATATATATATATATATATATATATATATATATATATATATATATATATATATATATATGATATACTTGTACTCCTATTGGATTTAAGGGGTAGGGGATATGAAGAATTCAGTCGAGGCGGTTTTTTAATACAAACAAATAGAATGTTTCATCAAAGTGAATATTATTTCGCGCGAAAAGAAATTCAATGTTTTAGTTAAAACATTCAGCTGGCTGCGAAAATGTTCGGTCTTTGAAAAATAGTTTTCGAGAGGTAAAAGGCTAGTGTCTATGTACAATAATGTGTCTAGAAATATGTATAAACACACACACACACACACACAAAAACACACACACACACAACACACACACACACACACACTTACAAACACACACACACACACACACACACTTGAACTCCTTTTACAGGATATGAAACGCACATTTTACCAGTTCCTCCTTCTCAAAGCTCTAATTTATCAAAAGCTCACATTCCCCTGTGCCCTCACCTGCATCATAAGCTTAGATTTCCTTTGAAGATCATGCATGAGATGGATAAAGAAGTTTGAGAAATATTTTATATGCTTCTGAAATTCCGTTTCGCATTTGGCAAATATACGACCCTAAGTGCTTGTGTGAACGCCAGAATTTTTTTGATTTCCTTGTTTTTTTGTTTTTGTTTTTGTTTTTTTTTTCATTCATTTGCTTAACTTTTAAGATGAGAAAGAACGGTGGAGTCTTTGATAAAGTGATTTGTATTTGTATTTGCCTTCGTGGGATTTATTGATAATGTTTTAATTGTGATTGTGACCATTATCTCTTTCATTCTTTCTCTCTCTCATTTTCCTCTACTTCTCTGTACCTTCCCCGTCACTCTCTCTCTCTCTCTCTCTCTCTCTCTCACACACACACACACACTAATACTCTCCGAATTTGTCTGAAGAATCAGTAAACAAAAGCTTCAGTCGTTAACACAATTATTCATTGCTGACAAATCTAATCTCTTCTTGATTTGGTTTTCTTGAATTCATCTTCTGCGATTTACATTATCAGCTGATTTTAAAAAACACAGGAAGTATAAGGAAAAGATTTGTTCTTAAAGTGTACTGCGGACATGAGAGTGAATGGCACTCAGAGCAGTCGTGAAAGCGGTGTAGTAGGGGGGGAGGGTGTGTAACGTTTTAAATTTGTCGACAGAAGGGCGTGGTTATTGGGCGTGGCCATCAAAAATGTGTCGTATCTTGAAATAATAGCGGTAAATTACCATTGTTTTTTATTTTTATTTTTTTTATTGTTTTTTTTTTTTGCTTTGCGCTTGATTGAAGACTATTCAGATTTCTAGGAATTTACCGACAGAAGCTTTTTTTTCAGGAGGGGGGCGTCACTCCCTCCCCTTTCTGGACGACGCTGATGACATGGTAACCTGTTTTTTTTTTTTTTTTTTTTTTTTTTTTTTTTTTTTTTGCTTTTTCTTGCTTTCTATATAACAAGCCCCCAATTTGTATTTCCTGATTAGTAGTCACAGATAACAACGATTGCAACAATAGCAATATGATCAAGAATAACAGCAATAACATCAGCAGGGATTATAATAACATCTAAAGAAAGATAACCAAGAATAATGTACCATTTTTTACTATACTCAGTTAAAAAAAAAAAAAAAAAAAAACATAACATGAAAGAAAACTCAAAGAAGCAAATGCATTTTTTTTTTCTGTCTTCAACCCTAATTTTCACGTCTCCCTCCTTCCTTCCCCATTACTCTTATCCTCCTTTATCTCTTATGTTCTCTATGCCTTCCTCTGTTGCTTGAAGTGTATTTAATTCCTCTAATTCTGCCCTGCTCGCTCGCATGTCAGGATTTGCATTTCCTTGCTATATGTTTAGGGGATTCGTGAGTGTCTTTGATCTTAGAATCCAAGTATTTTTTTCCTTATTAACAAGGTAATATAACATTGCTTCCCAAAACGATTATAACGATAATAGTAATGATAATGAGAGCGGGAAGAAGCGCTGTCTTTGCGGTAGTCTAGTGCATATTTGAATTTTATGTTCATGATGTTTTCATTATATTTAAAAATTATATATATTTTTATTTT
>NW_020869760.1:121126-123626 GCF_003789085.1 Penaeus vannamei | reverse complement strand
TGTGTGTGTGTGTGTGTGTGTGTGTGTGTGTGTGTGTGTGTGTGTGTGTGTGTGTGTGTGTGTGTGCCTTTCTATATATCTATTTGTCTGTCTATCTTTTCCTAAATAGGTTGATAGATAATTATAAATAGCTAGATTATATAGATAGATATATCATATATCGATATAGATTATATATATATAGATAAATGTAGATAGATAATCATATAAACAAATACGACCAGCAGAAAGTATACAATAATTTCCCTACTTTTCTTTACCTTTTCATTGCTACTCCTCACCTCCTTCTTGCGTTGGCGCCCGAGTCTCTAGGGAAAGGGGTAGGGGTGGGGGGGGGGGGAGATCGATATCCTTCCCTCCTTCGCTAAGCTGGGTTATCCTTGTCATGTCCCAACCGGAGCTTTGTTTCAATATCCTGTCTTGAGTCCGCTAGAAGTCCTCCAGGGAGCTTAGACCCCCTTGGATCGTCTTCCTAATCCTTTTTTATTTTATTTTTTTACGAAGGTAGTTTGTCTTTTGTCTTTTACTGTACGATCGTCTTGTGTTGGTAAGAAGGAGCGTCTTCGGTCCGGTGTGGAGTGAGGTCAAAGGTCAGTCACTTACTGGAATTAAATGATCTTACAGGAGTTTTGGATTTTTCTTGGCCTGTTGAAAATACTTGTCTGATTTACTTGCACTCATCAGTAGAATAGGATAATACTGTGTGAGCTTTTTAAGAATCAGTCTTTTTTCTTAAAATAGGCGGTAAGGTCGTTTGTGTTTTATTTTTCTTTCTGGGGATTGACGCAATATAGGTAACTCTACTACATATAATTAACAAGAACAAATAAGGGAATTAAGGGAATATCAAGGACACACATACACACACACACACACACACACCTCTCTCTCTCTCATCTTTCCTCTCCTCTCTCTTCAGTGTCTCTCTCTCTCTATCTCTCTTCTCTCTCATCGTCTCTCTCTCTCTACCCTCTCTACATCTCTCTACATCCTCCTCTCTCATCTCTCTCTCTCCCTCCTCCTCTCTCCTCACCTCCCATCCTCCCTCTTCTCTCTCTCTCCATTCTTTCCCTCCTCTCTCTCCTCCTCTCCTCTCTCATCCTCTCATCCCTCGCTCCCACATCTCTCTCCATCTACGCATCTCCTCTCTCTCTCTCCTCTCCTCTCCTCCTCCCCTCCCTCCCTCCCTCGCGCGTTCCCTCTTCTCTCTCTCTCTTCCATTCTCCTCCCATCCCTCGTCGATGGGTCTCTAGCTCCCAGCCTCCCCCAGAGTTTCTTGCCTCCTGGCTCGTGGCCTTTCTCTCTTCTCCCTCTCCCGGTTTACAAGTCGGTCTGTCCATTACTGCTGAAATCTTCTCATCAACACTACAACAACACAAGGTTATACGTTCTTAATTTAAAATGCAAGAACACTATTGCAGAAGTCAAAGGCATCTCACAAACATCAACATCAACATCTGTGTGAAAAGGTGATCAAACAGGCTCAAGCTCAGCTCAGCCAACGTAATGTCTGCCATTCACTCCACCTGGGGTGTCATATTTATATAAAATGCCTTGATTCTGGTAAATGTCCACGCCCTAAATGTCGTTATCTCTCTCTCACTCATATTAAAAATTAATTTCTTAAACTTTATTTGTTGTAATGATTTGCGCGAATTTGTTTTTAAATTTGAAATTGGGGGTCATTTAACAGCAACATTTTTTATGTCTATTAAATATCCTGTCACATACTTCCATAACAGTCTCATGTTTTTCTTCTATCCCCCTCGCCCCAATCTTTGATCTACTGCTAGATACGGTTATTTTTCACATGCCTCCCGAATCTCCCCTCTCCAACCCCCAACCCGGCCATCGCACCCGCGCTCAGTCTGCCTAGTCTATTTTTCCCTCTTCCATCTCTCAAATCCATCTCATATTTCCCTGCAGCTAATCTCCTACATACATCCTACCTGGCGGGGTGTTTGCTTTCTTCCTTAATACCCATGTGGCTCCTCATTTACACCATAATCTCTCCGCACCGATTCTCTCTCGAGTAAATATTCTCTCATTTTCCTTTCCTCTCATGGGATTCCATAAATTTACATGTCAATATTATCCCAATTGACAGATACTTTGGCCCGAATAAGGTATCATCCATAGGGGAGCGATAGTAAGTTAGACATCCATACCTTCTGTAATTCTCATAAACTCTCTTCTTCGCTCCGGGGGCCCGGGGGGTGTGGCTTCCTCCTCCCAACTACTTTATAATCATTTACATGTCTTCAACATAGGCGACATTTCCTTCACTCCAACACCTCTCATCAGTCTCCTCCATCATCAACTATCGTCTCTCATAATCTCGTCATCTCATCTCTCTCATATCACTCTCGATGGCCCATCATCCTCTCATCATCTCTCATCATCATCTCTATCTCAATCCCCGTCTCTCTCCTCTCCCTCCCGTCCCATCCCTCCCCCCCACTCTCATCTCTTCTCTGACAACTCTCTCCTACCTCATCAT
>NW_020869760.1:108444-113444 GCF_003789085.1 Penaeus vannamei | reverse complement strand
CTCTCTGATCTAGGGGAGGGGGGGGGGGGATTTCAGCTGATTTGGCGCATCGGTATAATAGTGCGTTCGGAACTGCTCGTCTATCTCGTCCAGACCAGTTGGACGAGATGTTTTGACCGTTCGGAACCTCCATTATCTCGTCCCGGACAAGTAGTCTAGCTCGTCCAACTCGCCCTCCTGCGAAGGTGGCCGAGCAGGACGAGATGACGTCACAGTAGATTTTGTATGTAAACATTGACAGTTGCAGGTAACCACAAGATATTGGTGGGTAATTTTATGACCCTTAATTGGTGTTATCAAAGGATATTTCTGTGTTTGTCAGTTGCAGGGAAGTTAAATGTACATCAAAGGAGTTACAAAACCTTTGCAGCGTGTAAAATAAAGACACCGGTATGATAAAAAAGTGAATGTTTACATTCGAGCCGGTTGCATTCTGGGCAGAAAGGGTCTTGGAGGTTCCGAACGCGGCGCATCTCGTCCTGCTGGTCCTGGACAAGTTGTCTGGACGAGATAGACGAGCAGTTCCGAACGCAGCATACGTGTAGCTAGATCCAATTATGATGCGCAAGGCTTTTCTCTGAAATCTTATTAATTTCATTTCTCTGAATTTGGTTATGGACGAATGTCAAATGCGACGTTGGATATTCACCAAAGGGGTCGTATGAAGGTCGTGCATAGACGGGAATAGGTTATCCTAGGATTCACCAAATGCTTTTAGTTCAGATAGGTAAAACTTTTTTTCTCCACACTTTGAAATTATTTTTGGAGTATTATTGAACCCCTTTAGGTCTGCACTGATAATGACTTTTACGAAGATTCACTTCAGAGGAGCGAGTAAAATAACCATTACATATTTTCACGATTTTCTGTCACGACTAATTTATTGAATTTAAATGTTACTTCCACGAATTGTTCAGTGTTCAACGAAGCCCATTCCGACATCTGATTGGAGAAGTCCTTTGACCAGAGGTTCCCTGGCCCTTATTTGCATGCGACTACAAGTACCGTATCGCCATCATTTTTCCAAATTCGTAGCGTGGAATATTACCCCCATTAACCATTATGAAGCAAGATAATAAACCTTTACCTAAGGAATACCTCAATGAAATTCAATCTCACAAGATGTTTATTGGTATGATATCCTTGGCAGCAGAGACCAGTGAAGGGGAAGATCCATTGCCTCTTGTCCTCGTGAAATCCCTGGGAAATAATTTTCTTGATTAACGTAGTCTAATCGATGAAGTCAAAGGCTTTCCGCAGGTCAATGGTGCCAGGTGTCAACTATGTTTATATGTATGGATATGTGTGTGTGTGCGTCTGTCTATCTATCTATATGTATAAAAGAAAAAAAATAATAATATATATATATATATGTAATATATATGTATATATATGTGTGTGTGTGTGTGTGTGTGTGGTGTGTGGTGTGTGTGTGTGTGTGTGTGTGTGTGTGTGTGTGTTATATATATAATATATATTATATATATATATATATATATATATATATATATATATATATATATGTATGTATGTTGTATAATACACACACACACACGCTCGCGGCTTAAATAAGCGAAAGCAACATACTTTACAAGTAACTAGCAAAAAATCACCTATTCAGAACACCTGACATAATGTAGTGTTGAATAATAGAAATCTATTGCGGATTTTGGGATTTTTGTCATAGAAAAACATACCTTATTTAATTTACAAAAAATCGTAGATGTTAATGTTTTATTTATTTTTCTTTTAATATTCTTTAAAAAAAATAATAAATAAATAAAGATAACTTCTACACATACAAACCATCTGTATTTTAACGTGACATTTACATATCCAAGACTCTAATTCTGAAGTGAAATGAGTCCAGGAGTCTCATAAATCGACTCGAACCACGAATTACCTTAATTAATTTTCCGCCTTAAGTCAGCTTGTATTTTAATGAGGGTTTGATAGCAGAGGGAAAGGAGGGGAAGGTTGCTTGTATCCGTGGGAGAAGAAGGGAGAAGAACCGTCTTTAAGATGTCTGAGATGAAGATTCCATGTCTGAAAGAGTTTACCGCATTTTAGTGTTAAGATCGCATGTAATTGGAATTTTGTAGGAATAAGATCATGTTAAGATCGTATGGAATTTTGTAGGAATAAGATTATGATGAATTCGAGGGGAAAAAAACACAAGTTGTATGGAGATGATTCTAAGCTAAGAATTTACCGCATTTTAGTGTTAAGATCGCGTGTAATTGGAATTTTGTAGGAATAAGATAATGTTAAGATCGTATGGAATATTGTAGGAAAAGATTATGATGTATTCGAGGGAAAACACAAGTTGTATAGGAGATGATTCTAAGCTAAGAATTTACCGCATTTTAGTGTTAAGATCGTGTGTAATTGGAATTTTGTAGGAATAAGATTTTGATGTATTCGAGGGGAAAAACACAAGTTGTATGGAGATGATTCTAAGAATTTTATGGAGGAAGGTGTAATCTGTGATAATATTTTACACATTCTGTCAATGTGTCTGTTTGTCCGTCTGTGTGTTTGTCTGCTGGCCTCTATCTCTCTTTCTATCCCTTTGCCCAACCTTCTCTCTCTCTCTCCTTTTCCCCAACCCTCTTTCTCTCTCTCTCTAAATATATATATCTCACTCCCTTTCCCTCCCCCCCCCCCCTTTTCTCTCTCCCTCTCCCCCTTTCCCCATCTCCCTCTCTAAAGACACACAAACCGCTCTTATTCTTCTCCTTTCCCCAACCCTCTCTCTCCCCCTTTCCTTCTCTCTCTCTCTCCCTCTCCCCTCTTCTCTCTCTCTCTCACTCTCCCCCTTTCCCCCTCTCCCTCTCTTAAAGACACACAAACCGCTCTTATTCTCTCCCTTTCCCCAAACCTCTCTCTCTCTCTCCCTCTTTGCTTCTCTCTCTCTCTCCCTCTCCCTCTTTCTCTCTCTCTTCCTTCTCTCTCTCTCCTCTCTCTCTCTCTCTCTCTCTCTCTCTCTCTCTTCTCTCTCTCTCTCTCTCTCTCTCTTCTCTCTCTCTCTCTCAAAACACACACACCGCTCTTATTCTCTCCCTTTCTCCCCAACCTCTCTCTCTCTCTCCCCCTTTCCTTCTCTCTCTCTCTCTCTCTCCTCTTTCCTTCTTTCTTCTCCTCTCTCTCTCCTTTCATTCTCTCTCTTTCTAAACACACACAAACCGCTTCTGTTTTCTCTTCCCTTTCCCCAACCCCTCTCTCTCTCTCCCCTTTCCTTCTTCTCTCTCTCTCCCTCTCCCTTTCCTTCTCTCACTCTCTCTCTCTCCCTTTCATTCTCTCTCTCTTTTAAAACACAACAAACCGTCTCTCTGTTTCTCCCTTTCCCCAACCCTCTCTCTTTCTCTCTCTATCCCCCTTTCCTTTCCTCTTCTCTCTCTCCCTCTCTCTCCCTTTCATTCTCTCTCTCTCTTAAACACACACAAACCGCTCTCTCTGTTTCTCCCTTTCCCCAACCCTCTCTCTCTCTTTCTCTCCCTTTCTTCTCTCTCTCTCTCTCCTCTCCCTCTCTCTCTCTCTCTCTCCCTCTCCCTCTCCCTCTCTCTCTCTCTCTCCCTTTCATTCTCTCTCTCTCTTAAACACACACAAACCGCTCTCTCTGTCTCTCCCTCCCTCTCGTTAAAGAAAAATGTACTGCCCTAATGAATAAAAACTGATGTGCAAATGCTCATGAATTCTTAAGTCTTTCCACACAAAGTCTGTTTGTTCGTCAAAGAATGAGAGCATAACCGGTTTTCAGTGAATTCTTTAGCATTTCTACTTTATTTATTTATTTATTTATTTCTATTTATTTTTATTTATCTACTTTATTTATTTATTTTTATTTATTTTCTACTTTATTTATTTTTATTTATTTATTTATTTATTTATTATTTATTTCTTTTTTATTTATTTATTTAAGGAATAAAAATGACCGCCCGTATGAATTCGTCGTGTTATCAGCGAACTATAAATGATACTATGAATGTTTGAAATCTTGTTTTGTAAAGAGAGGAGGTGAGATTTGACATACGAATCGTAAAAAAAAAAAAGAAAGAAAAATGGTGGAGTTATCTTTCTGTTTTAGCTCGAAGGAATACTGTTCTTCGACCCCATCTCCCCTTCTTCATTTTTTTTTTAAACTTCTCTCCCTCGCTACTCCCCTCTCTCCCGCTGTGTTACCTTCCTAATATCTTTCTCTGTTTGTCTGTTTCTCTCTCTCTCTCTCTCTCTCTCTCTCTCTCTCTCTCTCTCTCTCTTCGTCTCTCTCTTCGCCCCCCCCTCTCACTCTGTTTCCCTCCCTCTTCAAATCTCTTCCTTCCTCTTCTCCTATTTGTCCGACTCTTCCTGTCCCTCTCCTTCACTATCTGCTTTACTCCCCACCTCCCCTTCCTTCCCCTCCTCTCTCCTACTCATTCCTTTCCCCTCTCCTCCTTTATACTCTCATTCCCTCATCCTTCCTTGACAGAAGATCGTGTATCATGGGGAATTCCGTGTCGAAATCATACATATCTGAGCTGGGCTGACGTCGACGGCGATCTCTCATGCACAGCCAGTAAATGATGGAGAAGTCCTGTCAGATTACGCCGCTTCGTCTTACTGAAAGGGGGGTTTAGGTCGCGGTGGTAATGCATTTATTTTGAATGGTGCAGTTTAATCTATGTGTCTTTTTGTATAAATGAATTGAGAGATGTTTAATTCCTCCAGTGAAATGAATGGCTGTTGGATAATAAAACATGATAATATAATATATATATATATATATATTATATATATATATATATATATATATATATATATATATATATATATATATATATATATATATATATTCGCATTTACAAGAATACTATTTTCTTTCACCAATTTCTACAGCCTTATACTGATTCCAGATCCTTGTCTTTTATGAAAGCATTTTCTTCCTCATTTTCCTGTGTGGGTTTTGCTGACATTTTCAGTATAATAACCCATATTTCCGATTTACTCGTACCACGCACTTT
>NW_020869760.1:85944-88444 GCF_003789085.1 Penaeus vannamei | reverse complement strand
AAAGCATGAGAGAAAGAGAAAGTGGGCAAGAGAAAGAGGCAGAAAGCATGAGAAAAGAGAGTGCAGAGAAGAGGGAGAAAGCATGAGAGAAAGAGTGGGCAGAAAGAGGCAGAAAGCATGAGAAAAAGAGTGGGCAAGAGAAAGAGGGAGAAAGCATGAGAGAAAGAGAGATAAGGCAAGAGAAAGAGGGAGAAAGCAGGAGAGAAAGAGAAATAGATACGTCGCTGAAATGTGCGTCAGCTTCATCGTCACTTTTGCTCAAGCATGACCTAATTTCCGGCAATTCTCTCCGGGCTGACACGTACGAACACGAACCATTCTAAAAAAAAAAAAAAAAGAAAAAAAAAAAAGAAAGAAAAAAAGAGAATGAGGGAAAAAGCAAGAGAGAAAGAGAGAGTGGGCAAGAGAAAGAGGGAGAAAGCATGAGAGAAAGAGATAGTGGGCAAGAGAAAAGAGGAGAAAGAGATAGTGGGCAAAGAGAAAGAGAGAAAGATGAGAAAAGAGAGAGTGAAGAGAAGCAGGAGAGAAAGAGCAATAGATACGTCGCTGAAATGTGCGTCAGCTTCATCGTCACTTTTCCTCAAGCATGACCTAATTTCCGGGCTGACACGTACGAACACGAAACCATTCTAAAAAAAAAAAAAAAAAAAAAAAAAAAAAAAAAAAAAAAAAAAAAAAAAAAAAAAAAAAAAAAAAAAAAAGAAAACAGAAAAAAAAAGAATTCTCGAAATGTGTTGCAAGTGGCGCACTCAAGACTTTCATTTAGACGGAAATAAGCCAAAAAAGGGGGATATAAATTTTGAAAAAAGAGAAGAAAAGGGGCTTCTTAACTACTCTTTCCACTCTGATAAAAAAGGTATAAAAAGCACATATATGCGATCTTCTGTATTTCTTCTTATTTTTTTTATTATTATTTTTTAAGGGACGAAAAATAATGGGAAATTAAATCCGAAAGGAAGAACCGGATGAACAAATAAGAAAAGACGAAGGATGAGATTTGAAGTGAGAGAGAGAGAGAGAGAGAGAGAGAGAGAGAGAGAAGAGAGAGAGAGAGAGAGAGAGAGAGAGAGAGAGAGAGAGAGAGAGAGAAGAGAGAGAGATAGATAGATAGATAGATAGATAGATAGATAGATAGATAGAGAGAGAGAGAGAGAGAGAGAGAGAGAGAGAGAGAGAGAGAGAGAGGAAGAGAGAGAGAGAGAGAAACAGGGACAGGGACAGGGACAAAGACAAACAGATGGAGACAGAGAAGAGAGAGAAAGACACAGAGACGGAGACAGAGGAAGAGAAGAAAAAGAGAGAAAAACGCAGTAAAAAAAATTCAGGTTCATGAACTGGAAGGAGGAAATTGCCACTTCCTGACTAAGTCCTACATTACCTCCTTCGTGTTGAACTCCCGGAGGTTCGAAATCATTAGAATTATTACGATCACTGATATCAACTAAAGTACTCCATAATCCCGTATTATTTATCCCTGATATTAATTAAGCACCCGATTGCTTCCAATCGCGGCGGTCGTATCTGATGAAGTACCTCATAATTCTTGAATCATTTTGCCAATTGGTTCTCGAGTAGTTAGAGTCCCAAGTAGCAATTTCGATAACGGTTGCTTATCTATCCGCATATATAACTGGCTAAGGAAGAGGGGACAGATAATATATCATATCGGCTTTAGTTCCCCATGAAACGTCTATGAGCAGGATTATGTCTCCTCAAACCGTTTTGAAGACAATCTTGATGATATCCCAGACGTAAACTCAAATTATCGTCAAAGACCTTTTAGTTGTTTAGAAATCAGCTTTTTCCTTCCAATATTCACATCGAAAACCAGCCAAACGAAAATGATAAAAGCAACAACCTTTAGATAAAACAAAAAGTGAAAGAAAGATATTAAACACCAAGTGAAAGAAATATATTAATGGAAATAAACGTCTTTTGGCTGGTTCTATGCATATTCAATAGATTGTTGCTCTCCCTCCTTCTAGTCATCCCCCTGACAGTAGTTTGTTATTGCAAGCGAAATTGTCAATTGTGGCTAAGCTCACAGAGAGAAGGCAGGGTCTGCGTGACTATGCTGAAGCCAGACATCTGTAGGTTTATTGATAATTCAGAACTATTCTGTGCCTAACTGCTGAATTCAATGTCGGGATAAATCCTGCAGACACGAACAAGCAATTCAACCATTGTTGTTCATGGCGGCTGTAACTTGTTTAGAGACATGCCCTCGCGTTGTATATCTTGTATGTGAATCCGGGCGGACGGACACAGCAAACAAACATGCATTAAACACACGGGTATGCACACACACAAACATAAACGCAGTCTGTCTATACTTAAACATAGATAGGCACGCACGCACGCACACACACACAAGCTAACACACACACACACACGAACTAAATCGACAAAATATACGGATATACACACACAGAAACATGCACTCATGTCTATATTCCTACATAAACACACACACACACACACGGAATATAACATCCAATGT
>NW_020869760.1:45944-60944 GCF_003789085.1 Penaeus vannamei | reverse complement strand
CCACTTCGAGCTATAACGGAGACCTATTTATACCAGTATTGTCGTATTGTGAAGTGCTGACTATTCTGTTAGACGCACAATCATTTTTAATTGAAATTTACGTCTTATGATTATTTACATTTATCTGCATTCAATACAAAATACTGAATACATGTTACAGTTTATTGTAGCATAATTTAAGAAACTAAATGTATACTAGTTGAAAATAGACATTTTATTACTAACTAATTATTAAACTTTAGAATTATGGATTACTGAATTGCATGTACATTAAGATCAATGCCATTTGATATAATTACTTCAAGTCGTTTACTTATGTATTTATTTGTTACTATCATTATTACTGTTATTATCATGTTATCTGTTGTTGTTAATATCATTAACATTATCATTAGCAGAAAGTAGAAAAAATGCTTTTAATAATCAGTTTATTTATTTGTTACATACTGATATTTTTCATATGTCTTATCTTTACAGATAGATCAAACTAAATGTGTTGAGTGTTTCCTAGTCATTAATATAATCCCAGCCATTAATATAATTGCAATATTACATTAATGTCCTGATCGGATTATATACTTATACTGCTTACAGAATCCTTAGACTTATATCATTCATTCTTGTGTGGACATTTAATATTTAGTGAAACAAGAATATGCATATCTTCTTTTACATACCAAGTTAACCAACAGTTTTATCGTCTAAGCACTTGAATATTCAGTACTCTCATTAATAAATAGTTTTAATACAACATCAGCCATTCCTGTGTAGACAGTTATGAGAAGAAGCCTTAGTTAACATAAATTGGGTAATTATGAAAATAATGATGAATGTGATGATAGTAGTGATGATGATGATGATGATGATGATGATGATGATGATCCTGATCCCGATCCTGTTCCTCATGCAAGTTCCTTTCACGTAAAATAACTCATCTTACATTTTTTCAGAGAGAAAATCCAATATCTATGTTTGAATGATATTCCCGATCTACACTAAATCTTCAGAATAGAGAAAAGGATTCTGAGAAAAGGAAAGACCGACGGAATGTTCTTTCAGTGTTGATGTATTCTTTATTTTCCGGTGAATATTCATGTGCAGTAAGATATTTAAGGAATAACATTAAAAATTTAATAGATTTCAGTGACAGAGAAGCGTGCTGTTGATCGATGACTGGTGACTGGCAGCAGCTACAGTAACAACAAACAATACTAATAGACTGTCCTGGGATTAGTGGCCGCGGGATTAAGCCGCTGACCGACGAATATCGATTAGGTAGTGATAACTGATTGGCGATCAGCTGAGGATTACTGTCTGGCTGTCACTGGCTAACCGATCCTGTCTATCTATGACGCTCTATGAGTCATGTTCTTCGAAACCTAGCGTTACGTTGGTTGTATAATCAAAGGCCTTTCAGATCTTGAAGAAAAGATACTGGTGTGTGATGACCTGTAAGTTACGTAGAGGTGATGGGTCTTGATTTTGTGCCAGTGATGAGAAGACGGTTGGATGACGGTTAATAAACGTGCAGCGAATTGCCTAAGTGTTGGTGATGAAGTGAAAGTGAAAAGGGAGAAGCGGATGAGGGAGCGAGATTTGAATGGTGAAAATATCAATAGAAAACTCGACTTGAAAGTTTGGGGAACTGGTATTGAGAGTGAGGCTCTGTAGGTAAAGAGTACGTGAGTGATGAAAAGGTAAAGCAAAAAAAAAAAAAAAAAAAGTAAAAGAAGAGTTAGAAGATACATCAGGTAATTAATTCCTGCAAATAGGGTTTAAGAAATGACGAAACAATTTACACTCGGAGCTGCTCAAAACTTCAGAATAGGGAAAGTCACAAACACGGTAAAGATATGACTGAATCGAGGCACTGATGAGGGATATAAAAACACCTGAACAGAAATACTTTCAGAATGGCTAGAGTGGCTACAGACAAGTCATCAGAATGGCCAGAGACAAGTCGGTAAAGGATTCTTATTACATTAGACAGATAAAAGGATTAATGAACAGCATAAAAGGCCAAGGGAAATGTTTGATACAAGTAGCATTTTGAAGACAGGTTCAAGTACCAAAAGAAAGGAAGTAAAGCAGATATTGAAGGACAACTGAGTAGGAAATAGAGATTATATGGAATGTAACACAAATTATTCACGGCCTGAAAAAATGCCAGGGAGGTAGAAGGAAACTTTTTATTGTGATTACAGTACGCCATACCCTTAATGAGAAAAAGATCCAGGAACTATAAAGGAATTATTTTAATATCTTTATTTGAAGAGGGTCAGGGAGAGAATGACTGAAGGTTTAAATTTTGAAGGTTTGAACAATTATCCTACATGCTAGGCTGCAATACAACAGACGTTCGTTGACGGAGAGAGCCAGCAACAGATTGTCAAAGCAAGAAGTGAGTCGCGCGGAAAGGAGTGTGTTTAGGACGTGCATGCTAGCACAGGAACCCCAGTCAGGCGCAATGTCGGTCTAACAAACTGGATTTAGTTCGACTTGGCCTACATAAAGTGATTCTCTCTCAGTATCAATAATTTAGTCTCATTATTGATATTGCATCATAAGGAGTGAGATATCAAGCTGCTTGTTGCATACAGCTCGTCGCTGATGTAGTCATTTGTAGGTAAAGAGGAGTTTGAAGGAAAATTGGACGGTTAGGGAAGAGCTCTTGAAGATGGGAAGATGAGGGTCAGTAGAGGTCAAATTTAATGTTCAAAGGGCGTGGGAGGTAGAGGTAAAGGTTGCAGGAATAGAAATTACGAAATAGAAATAATAATAAATGATGAAGAAGAAAATATGTGACAATAAGCTATATGAATACTAAGACAGGAAAGCTATTATTATTTATCAACAATACCATTAATATATCTCTGATAGCTATATAATTGTACCCCTGGGGGACAGGTTCTCTAGGAAAAGAAAAGATAAAAACAAAACCAAACAATGAATTGATATGCTCACTGACTTGTAAGCTGCTCGTTTCTATTATCTGTCTTCGATGGAATTTTCCAGCTCTTGCGAAAGACATCAATGACAAAAGAACAAGGCATTATTAAGAGAAAGTCTCGAGTCCCGCTGTCAATTTTCTGTACCCTTATTGCGCAGTATAGTGTTGCAATGTTCTGGCGATGTTGCACGAACTAACAGCTGTGTAAACTGAAGGCATGTAGGCCAAATAAAAAAATTGTTGCCTGTTAGCATGTAAAGCCTATGTAATTATTGTTCTTAGCAATGTGTACAATGTAATTTGATTCTTGCAACGTCAGCAAGATCCCTTTTATAGATATAGTGTTATTCGAAGGTTGCGAGGCTGATTAACTAGATTTTTTTTTTTTTTTTTGCGTGTATGGGAAACCTTATAGTATAAACATTTGTATTAACAGACAAACAAATGCTTATATATCCTAATTTACATATGTAGACGTGTTTGCGCGTATGAAGTGTTATTTAAAGGTTTCGAGTATAATTGGCTACGTTTCTTCTTGGCATGTATACTATACACATTTGTATTGGTATTCAAACGCCTATATATTAGAAATTATATGTGTATACGCGTGTGCCTTTCTGTACACATTTAAGACTCGTACATTAGAGTATAATTGATGGTGGGTGAATACATTGTATCATGTTGTCTTTGTAATCATCGTCTTTTTTCCCTTTAGAATGTAAAGTAGGTTTTGTGTATTTGTAATCGGAATGTAAATGAAGGTCTTGAGAAATCTTCGCAATGGTTGGCCTAACATTCCGATGAAACGCTCTCGTCATTTAACCGTTTCCAGTTTGTGAATTTCGTGCATGGGGTAATCTTTGATATTTTAGGGTTTGTGGTTTGTTTGTGATTGTTAGCACCACTCTCTCTCTCTGTATATCTCCCTTTCGTACTCTCTCTCTCTCTCTCTCTCTATCTCTCTCTCTCTCTCTCTCTCTCTCTCTCTCTCTCTTCTCTCTCTCTCTCTCTCTCTCTCTCTCTCTCTCTCTCTCTCTCTCTCTCTCTCTCTCTCTCTCTCTCTCTCTCTCTCTCTCTCTCTCTCTCTCTCTCTCTCTCTCTCTCTTCTCTCTCTCTCTCTCTCTCTCTCTCTCCCCTCCTCGTTCTTTTCCCCTCTCTCATGCTCCCCTCCAACTCTCGCTCTCTTCCTCTCTCTCTCTCTCTCTCTCTCTCTCTCTCTCTCTCTCTCTCTCTCTCTCTCTCTCTCTCTCTCTCTCTCAAGCTGATAAATATTGTACAGTTGCTTGTTGTTAGGTAATGCTTACAAAAAAAAAAAAAAATAATATAGGTAAGTGTCATAAACTGGAATGTATTCTTGCTGGTGTGATAAAATCAAGATGATTTTTAGCGTTAAAGTTACTATTAGATTACATCGAAATTCTTAACAATACCAAGCTAATCCATTAGACACACACACACACACACACACACACACACACACACACACACACACACACACACACACACACACACACACACACACATGACTGATGACAGAGAGGTTAATCCACAGACCCACAGACTGCCGAACCTTAGACGAATATTAACTGATACATATTGGTTGTCGACTGCATACACATGACCGCTACTGGTGAAAGTAACTGGCACTGACAGTAAGTTGATGTTGACTTAATGTTAAACTTGATTGACTGCAACACATAAATGGCAACCTCTTATTAATCTAACTCCAGCTCCTTTGGTGAAAAAATGTCCTTGCTTCATAAATGTGATTCTTAAAAAAAAAAAAAAAAAAAAAAAAAAAAAAAAAAAAAAAAAAAAGCCAGCAAAGTATTATTAAACATAGGTGGAACTTGAATTAGTGAATTATGTTTAGATTAAGCAAGTGAACGCGGGGGTTGAGGATTAAGAAACGAGGGAACATATTTTCATAGTATGAGCCAGTAAGTACGACTTGACATGCAAGCACAAAATTAATGTCCTTTCTGTTCTCGTTTTAGTCAAGTTATGTACGAGAGAGAAACGGTCACAGAAAAGCCGTACTGTTTCATGGGCTTCACACCTGCCGCTTCGAAGCATGATTGAACACCAACTCGCTAATAAGCAACACTGAAATACCAATCCAATAATTGGCTTTCTCATTTGCCGGTTCGAAACAAGACTGAAGCACCGACTCAGCGATCGGCTTCAAACCTACTGCTTCGAAGCATGATTGAACACCAACTCGCTAATAACTTTCACACCTGCCGCTTCGAAGCATCGCCGCTTCTGCAAGCATGATTGAACACCAACTCGCGCTACACAAGCACAAGATAATAATACCAATCCCATAATTGGCATTCTCATCAGCCGGTTCGAAACAAGACTGAAACACCGACTCAGCGATCGGCTTCAAACCTACTGCTTCGAAGCAACATTGAAGCACCGAATCAGCGATCAGCTTCGCGCACAACGCCAAACGATAGACATTTCTTTGACAAATGTAATGGACCAGAACACCAGGTAATCTGCATTCACAATTACCTTCATCCAAACAGATAAATTATACCTTTCCGGTAATTATATGAATCCATTAACGGGATGACAAGCTACTAAAACGGCCTAACACCCAATAATCCTGCCATAACAAAAACCCATTTAGCAGAGATCGGCGAATAATCCTTTGATTTGCGTGGATTTTGCGACACGGAAATGGCCAGCTGTCTACACGAACATCAACGCATTTTGATGTTACGTTATGAAGGCAGCGAAAGATATCCTGACTCAGAGGTCGATGTGGATACTTAAAACGTCTTTCAAAAAGAAGATTTCGGATTAGCTTCGATGAGTTCAAAAGGTCAACAGCCAAATCTGCAACAATCAACTGCTGATATCTCATTAATTCCGAATCATATGTATATATTTTTTAAACATCGCTATTGTTTCTTAATGGCCGCCTAGTGAGACAGTTGAGTTTTATCATTTCTACGTCATAAATGAAGTGCGAAGGGTTTTATTTCATCACTCGTTCTTTAATCTCTCTCTATCTTCTCATCACTCGTTCTTTAATCTCTCTCTCTCTCCTCTCTCTCTCTCTCTCTCTCTCTCTCTCTCTCTCTCTCTCTCTCTCTCTCTCTCTCTCTCAGTAAATATCAAGCCAACTACCTTAGCGTGTTTCCGTCATGAAGACCTGACAAAGGACAGATAACACCACAGTAACTCGGAGGACCTGACCTTCCCACACGGCCTCCGCGGCGTCGCATGCCAGGGCTCTCGATTGCTCCTTTCGCTCACCCTTTCCCCGGCTCGACACCTCGACATTCTTCAAGACATTCCCGCGCGTGTTATTAACGTCGTGTTAACCCCACTTCAATCTCCAGGTAGCGTGAGTCGTAATTCTCGACCACACACGCCATGACAATGGAAAGGGCATTATGGGCCCTCCAGTATTTCCCCGAGCAACCGCAGATCACTTTGCCGACGTTATTCTTGCAAAACACGGCCGCACATCGACTGCAACGTTGCGAGAACACTATAAAATATCACCCCCGCAAATTCCATCCTTCATCATTGTCACCACACGTCACCATTTTCACCATCAGCGGCACCACAGTTCACCATCAGGCACGTTGTTTGCCACCGTATTTAATGACAGTCGTGGTGACCGCACAGAAAAGCAACATTAAGAGAAATATAACGCGAGTATATCATACGCTCTGACTGAACTAAAACTCGCGAGGAATTTAGTGGTGGTTTTCGTTCTAAAATAAAAGGCAAAGCATTCGATTTAGGAGTTTGAGAGCTCTAAGTGCAGTACACAGTAAATCACGTATATAGGTTCTTTGATTTTTTTAAAGGATATTGAATTATGATGTTATATCAGCTGATATATTTCGTGGTGGGAGATGCGTTAACGACAATTAAAATGTATTTATTTATCGATTAAATATTGAATGTGTGACAAGATTATAACAAAAAAGCAGGGAAAAACTAATTTGATTATAAACTTCAAAACACAACCATTTTTTTTTATTATGCGTTTGCATGAACTTGAGAAAAAATGTAGTTGCAATAAAGTAAGTAGAAAAAAAAAAAAAAAAAAAAAAAAAATGCCAACAGTGTATATCGATTTATAATCTAGTCCAGTTATTTATCGTGAAAATACACATGAACAACCAATGACGAGAGAGACAATGTGAATCCAAAAAAAAGAAAAAAAAAAAGGAAAGAGATAAGAAGAAAAAAAGAGACACAGATACACGAAAATTCGGTCTTCAAGGAAGAGGCAAACTCACTCCCGAGATGTGCTAGCCAACCCAGCTTTGCGTGAGACGAATCGCTTGAGCGTCTCGAAAAATAAATATGGTCTTATCTCGCGGAACCTTCCTCCCGGTTCGCTCCTGCTAGACTATAAATAATTATACGTTGTGTACCTTCGTCAGAGGTCATTATCCGTCTTAAACTACCTTGCAATGTCATAAACTATAAAGCTTATATTCATAGAATCAAATAAATATGACACTAAACATGCTCAATTTCCATTCCATTAAATATTTAATTGGAACCATATGGCCTTTTTTTTTCATTGGTGATATACCCAACTCTGAGGCTTATATGGAAATATAATATATAAATTACGAATTCTTAATATTACATATCGATACGGACACATAAACACACGGACACACACGCAAGACATGGCAATTATCTAAACACAGGGTATTTCTCAAAACACACGTACTATACGCTTCGGCTACGGACACACACTCAACATCAATCACACATACACACACACACACACACTACACATCACCACTCATAACAACCACACACATCACATCAACATCTACACACACATCTTAACACTAACTAAATCACTCAAACATACACACACACATTTTATGGGTTATATATATATATATATATAATATATATATATTATAATATAATTATATATATATTATTTATATTTATATATTATATAAATATTATATATATAATATATTATTATATATATTATATATATAATATTAATATATAATGTTTAGTGTTGTGTTGTTGTGTGTGTGTGTGTGTTGTAGTGTGTGTGTGTGTATATATATATACTATTGGTATGTTATGTTACACACATCTACCACGCTGAGCACACACACATTATCATCTATCTAATTATTTAATTTCGCATACTAGCACATATATATGTATATAGTTATATTTAACACTATAAAGTAGTCATATAAATATATATATAAATATATATGTATGGTATTATATTATATATTGATATCATATAACATTATATCTCACCTAAGTTCAATCCCAAAACTCAGTGTTTCAACTCCGAAATTAACACTCAATATAACTAACAAATAGCTAATAAGTATATATATAGGTGTGTGCAGTACAACTGACAACAATGTAGGTAGATACTACATAGCAGTACCATACTACATATCAGCTTAATACTTAGTACGTATATATAGTGTCTTATATTAGATGGAAGAACCTATTAGTATATAGAGCAGAAAAGAATGGACTCAAACACGTTACCTTGCTCGACACGGCTCGCAGCGGAAACCTAGTTCTGCGCCGGTTATTACCGTAATTGATTGTTACAGTAATAGTTATATGTATATGTCCGCAAACGAGTTCCTCGTATTTTGCTGGTCCAACACACTCGTGATTCATCGTGTATGGGGTGAAATAAAGCGAATACGAGTTGCACCCGATCTCAGTAAGATACGGCGATGTTGTTGTGTGAGGGGCGTAGGGATGAAGCGGGTGGTTGTGTGGACGTGCTTGCGTACCGCAACGTGCCTTGGCATTTATGGTTTGAATGGTCTGTGTGGGTAAACTTAAAGGTGGAAAAAATAGACAGGAGCTAGCCACACACACGAACTGGTGCTAAGTATAGAGTGAGTGTAAACCTTTGGTTGTGACCATGGTTACGTAGGTAGAATATATATGCATAGATAATAAAAATCAAATCGAATAATAAAAGAGAGTAATTAGTGAATTTAAGAAAAATTTTGCAAATGCCATATATTATGTTTTTTTCTATCTTTTTTAAAAAGGTATTATTGATATATATATACGGATGGACATATTATATTTACAATAATATTAAGCATATTGATATATATGTATACCATTATAATACATTAATATGTGCATAGAATTGTGAGAAGTTAGATGGTTTGATTAATTATATGGATGTAGTGGAATAGTGTCGCGCGTGTCCGGCGTCGTGGTGGTTGCTCAGCAGTTCTGTGTGATCAATCGTGATGAGCAAGCATAACTAATAAGCGGTTCGCATGTTTGGTGTTACGAGGACGGCCGTGTGAAAAAAATTTGGTTATTTCTTTTTTTATTTTGCCAGGAGGACAATTTTGAAGGAATAGTGAAGCGGAAGACGCAAAAAAGAATGGAAAGTCCCGCGACAAATGAGCAGGAGGGAAAGAAGAGAGAAGAAGTAAACAAAGTTGAGTGGTTTAAAGTGTTCTCAGACATCTGCCAAATAGAAAAGGAAGTGACATTTTGAACCACAGGAAGATGTGACAACGCAGACGAAAATAACGACAGCATGAAGTAGTTGATTATCTCGATTTGCGTAAGGACTAGTAGCGTAGAAAGTAGAAAGGAGAAGATAAAAAGAAAGGCTGGAATGGGATATGTGCAGGAATATGGAGACATTCATAGAAGACAAACCCGGTGAGAGAGGGAGATTGGAACGGACAGTGAGAATGGATGAAGAGAGGGTAGAGCAGAGAGAGAGGGAAAGAGAGAGAGAGAGGCGCAGCACTCAACAAAGACGACAAAGTTATACGAAAAAATAAGAAGAGGATGTCAAGACAGTCATAATGGAAGGAGTGGAGAGGGAAGGTGAAGACGGGATTTTTGGAGGAGATCGCAGGCGCAGCAGACAAACAGGGTTGTGGTGTCCCCGCTGTAGCGTTTCGGGGCTGAATGCAGGGTGATACGGACCCCGAGAAGGCGAACGTGCAGATAAGACGGGCCAAGAAGAATACATAACAGCTGTCTTGACTCGCGGAGGAAAGGATGAGTTTGGGGACAAGGGGGTGCACATTGAGTTCGGGAGAGAGCGATCTGGATGTAGAAGAGATTATAAAGTGTGTTTTGTGAGTTAATGCGCACAAAGAGTGAAGAAGATTGGGGAGAGAAAGAGAGGAGGGAGTGTACGTGAGAGAACGTGCATTAAGTAATCAGTAAGCGTGATAGGGAGTGTAGAGGAATTGTGAGTAGTTGAGTCTCAGGATGCAGGAAGGAGGGGTACGGTATGCGGCAGGGAGTGGTGTGAAGACTTAGTGGTATCATAATAAGTAGGAGTCATTAGTGAAAGTGAAGAGAAGAGGCGAGAGCACATGACTCTCTTGATTGGCAAGGATGTAGGTCGTTAGGATGACGCAGGGCGCTTGTAGGGGTGGGAATGGTGTGAGATGAGACGTGAAGCATGAGAATGTTGAGAGTGGAGTGGGGTAGGTTGGTGGTGGATGATGAAGAAGGTCGCGCGCAAGTGAAGCGAAGCGTGAGAAGGGGCAGTGAATCCTTGGAATGAGAAAGGAAATGCGGCGGTATGGTCGCGTTGCTATGTGTTGAACTAGGGAACGCACTTAAATCGACACCGAGGAAAGAGGTAGGCGAGTGAGAAGATAAGAGACGCGACGGTGTAAGAGGTTGTGATTGTTGGCAGGTGTGGAGAGAGAGCGCAGTGTGGAGGCGATCAGAGTGAGAGGGGAGACGTCGATGAAGATTTGAGAAGGATCGATTCGTTGACTATACTGAAGTATAGGTGTAGAGGATTGGAGGAAGAGCGAAACTCCGCGGAAAGGCGACTAGTACTGCCATGGAGAAGGATCATGATAGTGAATCATTATGTCGAATCGCGTATTGGAACGGACAAAGAATTACAAGTAAAATGAGTAATGGAAAGCAAGTGCAGAAGAAAACAAAGAGTAAAATGAGAAAAAGGTTGTCGAACGATGCCTGTAATAGGTCACAGAGCAATGTAGATCAATTCAGTTGGGACGACTCCTATGTGCTTTGATAGTCTAAGCCAATTGTGCACTGCGTACGACTCCAACTGATACTTTTCTAGTATATTTCAGAAGACTGGGGCGCAGAACAAGTGCCAGGCAGTAACTTGACGTTCAGGTCATATAGGCCCTATACGTATACAGAGAAGCCGCAATGGTTCACCTCCGCCCTTCTTTTGACAGATCTCTTTGGGTATATTAGTCTACATCCCGTACACGATCTTATGTCATATCATCTTTGCTCATTATAAACTCCCTGTGGTATTATATCGCAACTCTACACGTTACGGATAAGTGGAATTTGAAAAACAAGCGGAAAATTCGCCCAAGCCATCCTATTCTTACACATTGCTATTGCACACTATTTTGAGCAATACCATTCACTCAAAAAAGAGCAACCATCCAATTAATTAAGTGGAAAGTGATATTGTATAATATTATATACGCAGTTACTCGAAACTGGTACACAAGAATTTAGACGTATGGTACTGGGTGTGATGTATTATTATATATAATTATTTCCAGAATATCATACATCTAATGTGAAATGTGAAGGATTGCCCTTATGGTGTATTGTTTTTATTTATAAAGTAACGATACTTATAATGGATCTATCTAATTATAGACTGTTCATGGTTATAAATTATCATTGATTACATACTTCAGACTGGTAGTTGACTATTCTACCTATTAATCCTGCCTCTTACAAATAGGTCTTCCCTATATTCATCGTTTTCCAGACATCTCATCACTTATACACATACACATTACATCCTACCTATCCTATCTATCACTCCACCCAGCGAGCACCTTCACACTCACACAACAATCACTACGTTTACCCACACACCACATTAACTCTAACAACTACACAAAACAGACACAAAGATCAAATTAGCAGGTATAAAGAATTACACCACCGCGCCGACTCGACCAATGCGACAACCGATTCTCTCCCGCATTCCACCCCGACTCATTTCTCAATAAAGCATATTCTCTACTTCCGTATACCTGTAGGGACCTTACGCTGCTAATTGTATAGTGTGACTTATGCTGCCAATACTCAACCTGATAGTATAGGTGTGCGAAGGAAGCCTGTGATTAACAAAAGGAATGGAGTAATGTGATCGATTGATCATTTAACGTTTGTTGGAATCATTTAAAATGAGAGTGTGGATGATTCTTCAGCTAGTTAAATATTTATTATATTAAGCTATATATATTAGTTGATTAGTAATAATAATTTTTATGTAGTGATTATCCTTTATTATTATTCTATAGATATTATATTATACATTATTTTTAATAAATGATATACCCCGTTATGTTTGCTTCTATTTTCCGTTAATTATATATGTATGAGATTTTAGTTCATATATAATATTAATACTAAATAGATAGTACTATATATATCTACCTATATACTATATATATATATACTTATTATATATAAGATATGAAATATGTATACATATTATACACACACACACACACAAACACACCAAACACACACACACACACACACACACACACACACACACACACACACACACACACACACACACACACATATTATATATATGCGTGTGTGTGTGTGTGTGTGTGTGTGTGTATGTTTACATACATACATAAATATACATATACACACACACACACACACACACACACACACACACACACACACACATATATATATAATATATATATAATATATATATATATATATATATATATATATATATATATATGCGTGTGTGTGTGTGTGTGTGTGTGTATATTTATGTATGTATGTAAACATACATATTTATGAATTGCTAGTGTTATTTTTTCCTTTTCCTTTTTTGACAATCGCCAAACCTCACCAAGGGCCAGCACTACATCCCAGACCTTTATGTTGACACTAAACACCCGAAACATATTCACCCTTCCATCGAAAGAGTAAAACAAAGCTATACATTACGGGTCGATATAAACACCAAAGGGACAGTCTCGGGCCCACCTCTTCCCCCGAGTCGTCCTGCGGTAACGGCAAATTGTGTCCATTCCGAATAACACTTTATTTGCCGCATTGTTCCTGCATCGTTGAACTCTCCCCCCCTATTTCGATCTATTGTTCAAAAAAGAAAAAAAAGGAAAAAAAGAGAAAAAAAGAAGAAAAAAGAAAAGAAAAGAAGAAAAAAAATGTCAATGTATGATGGTGATACTACAATTTCGGTTTATATGGTTCATTCTAAGTTTGCTGTAATGGTTAACACTGTCGTCTCACGAAATGAGAAGTCTTTTGCATGTATGTATGCATGTATGCACGCGATCATGTATTTAGGTATGTATGTATGCTTGTATTCGTATATGTATGTATGTATACTTGTATTTGTGTATGTATGTATGTATGTATGCATGTATGTATGCATGTATGTATGCATTATATTATGTATGTATGTATGCATGCATTATGCATGTATGTATGCATGTATGCATGCTTATATGTTTTTATGTATGTATGTATTTCTATAAGTATACATGTACATGTATAAATATGCATATAAGCATTTATGCATAGGTGTCTGTCTGTATGTCTATGTACGTATGTATGTATACATCTATGAATGTGTATGTCTGTATATATGCATTCATTCAAATATGTATGTATATATAGAATGATAGGCTATTAAATAAATTCGTAGCGATACAAACGGACAGACAGATGTAATGGCACACAGACATATATATCTCTCTTTCACACACATACACACATACACACACACACACACACACACACACACACACACACACACACACACACACACACACACACACACACACATACACACACACACACACACACACACACACACACACACACAACACATACACACACACACACACACACACACATACACACACACACACACACATACACACACACAACACACACACATACACACACACATACACACACACACACACACACACACACACACACACACACACACACACACACACACACACACTACTGAGGGCCAAATTGCACTGAAATCCCTCCACAAACACCTCACTTTGTCGTCACAATAAACTAGATATAGGCCAATCAAACGACCTGACCTTTACGAATAACTGTTTAATCTTTTTGTCTCTTTTTTGCTTTTATTATTATTATTTTTTTTTTTTTGGTTTCTTTTGAACTTATATTTGTTTGTTTTTTTTGTTTCTTTTTCCGTTTTAATTCATTTTTTTTTTTTTTTCTTATTCATTTCTCTTTACTCATATCTTTATTTTTGTATTTATTTTTTTAATTCTATGTTTTCTTTTCTTCCGTTCCTTTCTTTCATTTTTTTATTCATTTTTTTAATTTCTTTATTATTCTTATTTTTCTTCTTTTCTCTCTTTTCTTTATCATTCTATTCTTTTTTTTAATCCCATATTTTTTATTTTTTTTTCTTTTAAGTCATGCCGACCTCTTTCTCCATCTCCAATTCCTTTCTTCATTATTTTTTTCTTTCTCTTCATTTTACTCAAATTTTCAATTCTCTCTTTTCTTTATTCCATGTTCCTTCTCTTCCTTCCCTTCCCTTACTTTCATTTAATTTTCATTTTTTTTTCTCTATTAAATCATGCCGACCTCTTTCTCCATCCCGTTTTAATTAACTTTCTTCATTATCTTTCTTTCTCTGCTTCCTTTTTCTTCCTTTCCTTATTAAATTAAATCATGCCGACCTCTTTCTCATATTTTCCTTTTTGTTTTCTTATTTTTAATTTCCATGTTTCCTTTTCTTCCTTTCCTTCCTTACTTTCATCTCTTCCTTTCCTTTCTTTAGTTTTTTATTTATTTTTTATTTCATTTTATTTTTTTTCTTACTTTCATCTCTTCCTTTCCTTTCTTTAATTTTCATTTTTTTTTTTTTTCTGTTTATTAAATCCTGCCGACCTCTCTCTCTTTCCGTCCCGACACGCGAGCCGCGAGCGCCGACAACCCGACACTACGTCACCAACAGGTTAAATCTCACGGGAATTCGATATCCA
>NW_020869760.1:25944-33444 GCF_003789085.1 Penaeus vannamei | reverse complement strand
GCTCGGATAAGCCTTTGAATTGTTATATAAGGAATTGTCATCATTCACAGTTTGTGGGCAGTTGACAGATATCACGATGCTTCAAAATCATATATACTAGTTGTCCTAGATTTATAAAAAGCAGAACGACATGCATATCTACGCCTTTGCGGTTAGCTTGGCTGCTAAATCAAGGACGAAACGAAACTGTATATGCTACATAAATATAACCGAAATACAATAGAAAAAGACACTTCGACCCAACTGAGTTTAATCTATCTACAAGCAATATAGTCTCTCGAACAGTGGTACAAGGTAAGAGAGGAAAATGTTGATCTCTGTTACGCATAATATATATATATATATATATATATATATATATATATATATATATATATATATATATATATATATATATATATATATATATATATATATATATATATATAACGTCACAAAAAAGTTGGCTGAAGAGAAGAGAACACAATAAAGTTTTGCGTATGTTTGTCCTGTGGCATGGAGAGCCCCGCAATATTAGGTTTTACACGGAAGGTTACTGTACAGGAGTTACAACCGCATTTTTCTTTGGTTGAAGTCTACGGTCTTTCCCGCCAAATTTCACTATCTTCACTTCTTATACCATGGTGTATCCCAATATTAATATGTAGTACTGTAAGATCAGGACATAACAAAATGCCATATGTATCAAAAGAATGTTTGTCCTGTGGCATGGAAAGCCTCACAATATTAGATTTTACGCAGAAGTTTATAGTACAGGAGTTACAACCGCATATTGCCCTCTGCTGAAGTCTACGGTCGTCTTCCGCCAGATTTCACTATCTTTACTTTTATGCCGTGATGTATCCCAATATTAATATGTATTACTGTAAAATCAGGACATAACAAAATGCCAGATGTATCAAAACCATCGCATGGCCTTGCAGTTGTGTTGGTAGAGAAAGAACTAACACAAATCTAATTTCTATAAATGCAGATATGTTATCGAAATACGATATAAAAAGCCCTATCGACCGATCTAAATTCAAACTCCTTACAAGCAATACACTCTTCAGTTATGTAATGCCAAGACAACATAGAAAAAGGGTATTTTCTAGCTGAAAAAGGAGGTAAAGAAAAATAATAGATATAACATTGTGTTGTTTGTTTTGTGGCATGAAACGCTCCACTGTAATACTAAATGTAAAAGTTTGTTGTATACGAATATATATTTTGCGCCGTAAAAGTACATATTACATACTGTAATGTGTCTTTAGAATAATGCTCTGACCACTGACCAAAAATGCATCAGTGACAGTTTGCTAGGTTTGTAAAGGAACTAGAAACTAATGTGCGACACAAAAGACGCATCGACCAGCACGAGGTCAACCTACTTTCGACTAAAAAAAATCCCCAACGCTCTTGTTATAACAGGGTGGGAAAGGAAAAAAGTTAAACTCTATTGCGATAAACAAACGAAATAACAACAACTAGAGAGCTAAATAATGGAAAAAAAAAGAATTGTGTGTTTTTCTACAACATGAAACGCTCTATTATAGCAAATGTTATGCAATTTCCTCCATAAATTGTATTGTATTTTTTATATGATACTAAATTGATATATATTTTTCAAGGCTAGTGCTAAATTCCAGCACTTTTCACAGTATCAAATACTGAACATACTGCGTTGTATCCCAAATGTGTATGTAACATTGCAATAACATGTTGCCTCATATCAAGCACATGATTGACCGTACCAGTGAGTTAGCTGAACAAATAACAGGAAAGAGTGAGTAAAACGACACACAAAAATTTCTGTGCTGTATATCCTAAATAGATACATCATCGTATCAGAAATAGAAATAGAAATAGAAAGATATCCATATGAATAAATGTCTTGCCAGGGGGGAGAAGATAGCGAGAGAGAGAGAGAGAGAGAGAGAGAGAGAGAGAGAGAGAGAGAGAGAGAGAGAGATAGATAGATAGATAGATAGATAGATAGATAGATAGATAGAGAGAGAGAGAGAGAGAGAGAGAGAGAGAGAGAGAGAGAGAGAGAGAGAGAGAAACAAACATATATCCACCAGGTTCAAAATAGAGATAACCCACACTCTACCCAAACCTGTGGGACCCTTCCAGTACCGAATACTTTTTGTACAGTTGACGAAGACAAGGGGAAAAAAATGAAACCTGTTAAAGAGTGTGAAAGCGAAGTAGAACAAGGACAGGAATAAAGGAATAAAGGCAACGTTGTCTGTGTGCTTTCTTAATTGCTTTGAGGAAGATTCTGTCATTTTTACGGCGTCATTTTATTTATTCCTTCAAATACTTATATTTTGGATTGTTGTTGTATCGTTATTTACATTATGATTACTATTTTTAGTATTATTTACATTACTAACTTGTCGTTACTGTTTGCTATCATTTTGACAGTTTTGTTTATTAGTATAATAGTAATAGTAGTGGTAGTAGTAGTAGTAGTAGTAGTTGTAGTAGTAGTAGTAGTAGAGATAGTAGTGGTAGTAGTAGTTATCTTTATCTTTATCAACATAATTTTCACTATTATTATCATTTGATTATCGTCCTTATCATTGCCATTATCATTATTATTTACATCTACATCAAAATTACCTTTTCACTCTTCGGCAACAACAACATTATATTATGATATTTATATATTATCACCCTCTTACAATGATTACTAAACCATATTTATAATAAAACAACAACAAAAATGACATTATGATAAATGAGTACCTCCACCACCACAACAACAAAAAAACACACACAGACAATAACACCTACAAGTACCAACAACAACAAACAACAACAACAAAAAAACAAGCACAAAACACTACCCCCAAAAAAAAAAAAAAAAAAAAAAAGGTGAAGCCACACCAGAGATAAGCAGACACCTTACCCACCCACCAGTACTCACCAGGGGAAATATTCTTCAACCTTGAGAAAAGATGGATAGATAAGAGATGGATAGATAGGGCAAACTCGGCACCTCTTTCGATAGTTGGACGCATTGGTATTCACATAAGTTTTCCCCGTGGGGTAGGGAGAGGGAGGGGAGGGAGGGGCGTGTGGGGAGGGGAGGGGCGTGGGAGGGGAGGGAGGGATGTGTGGGGAGGGAAGGAAAGGGCGTGTGGGGAGGGGAGGGGAGGGAGAGGGGGAGGGGAGGGGGGCATGTGTGGGAAGGGGAGGGGAGGGGTGGGGAGGGGAGGGGGAGGGGCGGTGGGGAGGGGAAGGGAGTAGGGGGTGTGTGGGGAGGGGAGGGAGGGGGCTGTGGGAGGGGAGGGGAGGGGCGTGTGGGGAGGGGAGGGGGCGTGTGGGAGAGGGAGGGGATGGGGGCGTGTGGGGAGGGGAGGGGCGCGTGGGGAGGGGAGGGGAGGGGCCGTGGGGAGGGAGGGAAGGGGCGTTTGGGAGGGGAGGGGAGGGGAGGGGGCCGTGTGGGGAGGGGAGGGGAGGGGAGGGCGTGTGGGGAGGGAGGGGAGGCCTGGCGTGGGGAGGGAGGGGAGGGGCTGGGCGTGGGGCGGGGAGGGGAGGGGACTAGGGGAGGGAGGGCGTGTGGGAGGGGGGAGTGGGGAGGGGGAGGGCGTTGTGGGGAGGGAGGGGAGGGAGGGGAAGGAAGGCGTGTGGGGAGGGAGGGAGGGGCGTGTGGAGGTGTGTAGTGTGTGTGTGTGTGTGTGTGTTGTGTGTGTGTGTGTGTGTGTGTGTGTGTGTGTGAGTGTGTGTGAGTGTGTGGGTTAGATAAGTGTGTGGGTATGAGAGATTCAGGCTGGGTGTAGTGTATGTGGGGGAGAGGGGTAGGGGGTGTGGGGTAAGTGTGGGGGAGTCCTTAGGGAGAGAAGAACCCCATTTTGGGATTCCCGCAGCCGCTTCCTCCTAATGGAATCAATTGGGAGGAGATATTATACTTTTCTTCGAGATCATACTTAGGGGTGAAATTGGTAATACATGACCTGGTAATGAAGTTTTCGCGAAAGAGTTCTGATATCTATTCTTTTGCTTCTCTCTCTCTCTCTCTCTCTCTCTCTCTCTCTGTCTCTTTTTTTCTTTTTTTTTTTTGCTTCTCTTTTCTACTTTTTCTTTACTTACATTTTTTGTTCTTTGTTCTTCACTTTTGCTTTCTCTTCTTTTTTTCTTTTTCATTTCTCTACGTCTTCGTCTTCTTCTTTTCATCATCATCCTTATCATCGTCATCATCATCACCATCACCATCATCCACCTTCATCATCATTATCACCACCACCACCACCACCATCATCATAATTATCCTCATCATTATCATTTCCAGTCTTCGTCTCCCAGTATTTGAGGAGATCTACGAGAATCATAATAAACTCACGACATTACTGCAGTGACAATGATCATTCTCTGGATTTCAAATTCATAATCAATTTAATTCGGATTTCATGATACTGTGCAATGCGGATGGTGAAAGGAATTAGATATTGGTAGAATTATGGAGTGCCAGCGATTGCACAGATATGACTTATCCATTACTTAATAAAATCTATTATGGGAAGTGGTCATCAGAATGTCATCATAATGATAATATTGTTGATATTATCATAGTCATTATCATTGATATTATTGTTATCATTATTAATATTTAATCAATATTATGTTAATATTATGTTTATTATCATCATTATTTAGATTACAATTTTTATCATTATAATTATTTTATTATCATTATAACTATTTATGATATCATTACTATTATCATTATTATTAATTCATTAACAATATTATCATTATAACCCCTTGGACGTCGTTAATTTATTATAGTCTTTATCTCTTATTGTTATCATCATCATCATCATTTTCATCATCACCATCATTATTATCATCATGAGTTTTATTTTAATTTTCATACTCATCACCATTCCTGTTATAAGTATTATTAGTATCATTATGATTTATATCATTAATATTCTATCTAAATTTTATACTTGAAAATAACTTTTTTTTTCAATGAAAAACATTTGTTACGTCAAGCTTTACGAACTAGGAAGAAACACAGGAAGAAAAACACCGCAGTAAGAACTTATTGTTAAAACTCCTCCAAGGTTAGCTTTTAAAAGTAGAAACGTCTTCGTTGAAAGCCGTTCTGAAAGGAGTCTTCTTCTACGTGGATTTTGAGATAAACCACAACACAGGCGGCAGCCATGACTACGTCCGCAGATTCTTTGTGATGTGAAGTAGTGAATGCCCTTGCGATGCGCTACATCCTCCTCGTTTGCCTGTAGATGGTGAGCAATTTGCCCATCAAACAACGACCACATCAAACGCGGGGAGAATTGACTGGCGCTCCGAGGCTCGGTTCCAGCGCACAAAGAGCTTTTCCCGACTGCAAGAATTTTCGGCTCGCGAGATACTCGTCCCTCGGGCGGCGCTGGCGAGAGAGGAATGAATGTGAGAGATGATGAGAGGGATTCCCATTCAGGGCGTGGAGGCGGGTTGCACTTACTCCTTTCTTCTACTCGCGCTGGCGTAAGAGGAGGGAGGAGGAGGAGGAGGAGAGCGGTTCCAGCGGCGGGGTGTTTTGGTCTGTGTGTTTTCTAGATAAGGGACATCAAACGAGAACCGGGAAGAACCAAGGCCAAGGGAGAGGTACACGGGTTATCAGCTGATTCATACCTTCCTCGTTTTTCTTGGTGCCTGGAGGTACTTCCGTCTGCAGGGGGGACTTTAAGAAACAGACGTGGGAAAGGGACAATGGAACATAAAAACATATATATCTATTCTCCAGATCCGCAACTCCAATAATAGAAATTGTAAATAAATGTTTTTTAAAGACGTGAAAAAGGCTGAAATTGTAAATAATGTTTTTTTTTTTTTTTTTTAAGACGTGAAAAAGGCTGCCTGAAATTGTAAAATATATTTTTTAAGACGTGAAAAAGGCTGAATAAAATATATAGACATTTTTTGTAATCGTACACACAATAAGAATATAACAAAAATATGCATAAAATGGCATGGACATAATGACATATACATAAAAAATTATCCTCACACATATTTAAAAAGACGAACAACACAAATAAAACGATGAATTAATAAATACAAAGAGACGTTCTTAAAGGCCAGGTCAACGGACTACTGCCGATCCACAGGCTTCGTCTCGCTCTCTAATCACAGCCTTCTAATCCCCAAGTCATCCCTCATGTACTCCCTCCTCCTCCTCCTCCTCCTCCTCCTCCTCCTCTCCTCCTCCCTGGCCTCCTACTCTCATCCTCCCTCCTCCTCCTCCTCTCCTCCTCCCCCTCTCCTTCCTCCTCCCCTCCTCCCCTCCCCTCCTCCCCCCTCCCCTCCTCCTCCTCCGGCCTCTTCCTCCTCCCTTCTCCTCCTCCTCCTCCCCTCCTCCTCCTCCTCCTCCTCCCCCCCCTCCTCCTCCTCCTCCTCCTTCACCTTCCTCCCTCTCTCCTCCTCCTCCCTCATGGCCCGGAACACGAAGCCGTTCGTTGAGCTTACGGCGGAGAAGTTACTCGCCCCTTCTCTCTTTGGGGGAATTATTTTGTATAAATAAATAACACACACATATATGTGTATCTCTCTCTGTCTCTCTCTCTCTCTCTCTCTCTCTCTCTCTCTCCTCTCTCTCTCTCTCTCTCTCTCTCTCTCTCTCTCTTCTCTCTCTCTCTCTATTATAATATATATATATATATATATATATATATATATATATATATATATATATATATATACGCGCAATGTATGTATGTATATGTAATAATCATCTCCCTTCTTTCCTTTTTCTTTAAAGGGTTTCTGGAAATGGACTTGGAATGATATAGATATATATATGTATCTTTTCTCTCTCTTCCTCTTTATGTTTATCTGTCTCTCTACCTGTCTGCCTCTCTCTGCACACACACACACATAGACACACGCACACATGCACGCACACACACACACACACACACACACACACACACACACACATACACACGCACACAGACACACACAACACACACACACACACACACACACACAACACACACACAAACACAACACACACACACAACACCACACATGCACACACACAAACACCACACACACACACAAACACACACACACACACACTTGTTATTTCATTATCCATGAGGATAAAACATTAATATTATTCCAATAATGTATCTCTTAGGAAAAATGCCTTCAGGTAAGTCTGAAAGCATCATTTAAATATTCAAGGCAAAACATAACCTGAAAGAGTTATAAACTATTGAAATATTAAACAATTAGTAGCATGATACATACTAAATCATTAAACACACACACAAAAAAGAAAAAAAAATGTCTTAGCAAACCAGTCATAACAACTGCAAACCACTGATTAATGCTACTTGTTACTAATGCATTTAAAAGCTGTATCTCAATATACTGACTTGTTGACCTCCATAGTAAAAAAATATTAAACATGAAATAACATTCCTTTTTATATATTAGATCAATACTTTCTCTCTTTAGAAAATAAAACTCATGCAGCTCTTAATTAGTGAGTAAAGGAGT
>NW_020869760.1:18444-20944 GCF_003789085.1 Penaeus vannamei | reverse complement strand
TTGAACCTATAACATTAGGTGTTCCCTACAAAGTGCAATTATTCACCGTGTCTTCCCTATTTGAACAATGATAAACAAATAAAATGGTCATTGAGGAATCGTACGAATTGGGATGATTGAGAACGTAAACCAGACGAATGTATGGACAATCCCTTTACAGAAAACGAGGTCAGAAAACAAACAGGTCACTATAGTTACCGCCACTCTTCAGGAATTACGTGAAGAGGCAATTAAACACACAAAAAAGAAACAAAACAGGACAGGACGATACATTCTCTTTGTCCCGGAAACAATG
This sequence comes from Penaeus vannamei, assembly GCF_003789085.1. Classification (NCBI taxonomy): domain Eukaryota; kingdom Metazoa; phylum Arthropoda; class Malacostraca; order Decapoda; family Penaeidae; genus Penaeus; species Penaeus vannamei. The sequence goes on along the minus strand of NW_020869760.1, from coordinate 20,649 downwards.
ATGATCAATTGCAGGTTAATTCGCTTCCTCTAGTTTCATAATTGGGTGTAATTGTTGTATGGTAATTGGCCCTGTTCTCTCTAACAATTGTTAACAAGGGAATGGCACGGGCGTCTATTATTCAATCAGTTTTTGATGTGTGATGATATTCAATCGATGATGAGAAAGAGTCTGCACCGTCGAAAATACTTCTACATTTGTGTCATATCAATATTATATTCATTATCATAATCCTTAACGTTATCACGACTATTAGCATTAACCCAGAATTATCACTGTTAACATTACCTCTGCTGTTACTAACTATGCTCCCATTGTTATTAATATAATTTTGATTATTGTAACTGTTAACGTTTTCGTGTTCTCAGTACTATTAAAATTGGCAGCATTAGTAATAAGGACATCAGTGAAGTAATGACAATTAGTATCAATGACAGTAGTGAAGTAATGGTAATCATAAAGACATCGATGATGGTGATGATAGTGATTATGATGATAAAAACAATAACAAAGTTTTGGTGATTACGATTAAAAGGATACTACGACTATTACATGTAATAATGGCAATTATAGTAATGGCAATGATCAAGATGATGATATAATGATTATGATCATATGTAGATTATAAGAAATATGAATAAAATAATAATGATAATAGTAGCAATGATGATGTTCATGATATATAAAATGTTATAATGATAAAGAAAATAATGATAATGATGATGATGGTTCTGATGATGATATCAGCAATAGTGACAATAATGATAATGATAATAATGATAATAATGGTAATAATGATGATGAGGATAATGATGATGATAAGGAGATAATGGTGATGATGATAGTGATGATGGTGATGGTGATTATAATGATAATAATTATAATAATAATGATAGATGATGGTAATGGTATTAACAATAATATCATTTAATATTGACGGTAATGATATCAAATATACTAATAAGAACGGTAATCTTATTAATGATTATAATGATGATAAAATTGTTAATACTAATAATGATGATAATAATAATAATAATAATATAATGATAATGATATGATGATTGATAATGATGATAATAATATGATAAAGCAATAATAATGATAATAAAAGGATAATAATAATAGTTATTATTATTATTATCATCAATTATTATTGTTAACAATTATTATCATTTCATTATCATTGCCATTATCATTATCATTATCATATCCATCATCATTATTTATTATTATATATTATTATTATTATTATTATTATACCTGGTGAGAAAACTAGAACTAAACTACAATAATAATAAAACAGACAGCAGTTATTGTAACAATGTAAAAGTATTAATAGAATAATAAAAAAAAAACTAACAACATAAACATTTGTTAATAGAGCAAGGTAAAAATAATAAATTTACCCAATGAAGAGATTTAAACATTGTGTTAATGCACTATGTTAACAAGTGAGGGAAGACATTTTAATATATATATATATAATATTATATATATATATTATATACATATATATAATTATATAATTATATATATTAATATTATATATATATATATAAATAGATATAATATATTTGTCAGTGAATCAAATAAAGAAAGAAAAAGAGATAAAAAACTAATTTAACATCCAATGCAGCAATATATATATATATAATTATATTATATATATATATATATATATAATATTATATATATATATATATATATCTAAAAAAATAAATGAAAAAAAATAGTCAATAAAAACAAATTTAAACGTTGGAAAAAAAGTCAATAAAAGCAGGGTTAACAATATTCACAAATTTAAACATTGTGTCAATTAAAACAAGCAAAAAATATGACAAATCTAAACACTGTGTTAATAAAACGAAGGAAAAAAATATGAACAAATTAAAAAATTCCATCAATTAGAACGAAAAAAAAAATCATACACCACCCATGACGATATCATTGCTCACGCTATTTTATTGCTTGTTCATTGTTTCTCTTTTTGATTTTGATTATAGCAACGCAGCCATGGATACCACGCTATTTTATTGCTTGTTCATTGTTTCTCTTTTTGAATTTTGATTATAAGCAATCGCAGGCCATGGATACACCGCTTTTTTATTGCTTGGTTCATTGTTTCTCTTTTTGATTTTTGATTATAGCAACGCAGCCGATGATACACGCTATTTATTGCTTGTTCATTGTTTCTCTTTTTGA
>NW_020869760.1:15000-17981 GCF_003789085.1 Penaeus vannamei | reverse complement strand
GGAGAGAGAAGAGAGAGAGAGAAGAGATGAGAGAGAGGAGAGAGGAGAGAGAGGAGAGAGAGGGAGGAGAGAGAGAGACAGAGAGAGAGAAAGAGAGAGGGAGACAGGCCAGAGAAAGAAAAAGAGAGAGAGAATTAAAAAGACTTCAAAAAAGTATTACATATCTAACGCCAATATACCCCTACAAGAAACCCATAAAGGCGAAAATCCCACGCGGAGAAAGACCTTGGGTGAGCATTATCATCATCTGCCTTCCCGTATTCACCTTAATCATAAGGAAGAGTAAAATGTACGTAAATGACACTAATGACAGAAGGTGAATTTTCGTTTTTTTTCGCTCGCACAAACATGCATATACAAAGGTTTTATATATACAACACAGGCACACAAAGGTATATACGAATCTATATACTAATTGACACACATACACTATATATATACGTAAACAAAGTAACATACAACGATATGCAAACATACACATACACATACACACACTCACGCACACATAGACAACAACATACACACAAACATACACAAACTATCACACACTCACAAAAAATGCACATAACCACACACCACACACACCCACACACACAAATGCGCATAAACAAACACACACACAAACAAAGCATACACAATGCACATGAACACACACACACACACACACCACACGACACACACACACACACACACACACACACACACACACACACACACCCAAAAACCACAACAAACACACACACACACAAACAAAGCACACACAAATGCACATGAACACACACAAACACACACACACACACACACAAAACAACACACAAACACACACACATTCCTGGACAAGTCTCACAACAATTTCTCTTTTATTCATCTATTTTTTCTTATTCATCAAACTCAAGATTATATAATACAAAGTCATATATGGTTCTTCTGCCTCGTGGCGTCTCCTCACCTTTGGCTTCGCTGAGAACGGAGGGAGAGAGAAGGAGAGAGATAAAAGAGTGGGAAGAAGGAATGATAATAATGATAAGAGGGAAATAAATGATAGATAGAAGAGTGAGAAGAAAGAATAATGATGATAATACGGAAGAAGAAATGAATAATAATAATCCGAGGATGGGAATATCACTGAAAAAGGAGGGAGAGAGACGGAAAGAGAGAGAAGAATGATAAGAAGGAATGATAATAATGATGAGGGAAATAAATGATAGATAGAAGAATGAGAAGATGGTGATAATAATACGAAAGAAGAAATGAATAATAATAATCCGAGGATGGGAATATCACTGAGAACGGAGGGAGAGAGAAGGAGAGAGATAAAAGAGTGGGAAGAAGGAATGATAATAGTGATAAAAGGGATATAACAGGAAGAAGAAGAATGAAAAATGAACGGAGAAAGAGAGAAGGAGAGAGATAGAAGAATGAGAAGAAGGAATGATAATAATGATAAGAGGGAAATAAATGATAGATAGAAGAATGATAAGAGGGAAATAAATGATAGATAGAAGAATGAGAAGATGGAAGGGTGATAATAATACGAAAGAAGAAATGAATAATAATAATCCGGGAATGGGAATATCACTCAGATAAGGAGGGAGAGAGAAGGAGAGAGATAAAAGAGTGGGAAGAAGGAATAATAATGATAATACGGAAGAAGAAATGAATAATAATCCGGGAATTGGGATAATAATGATAATAACAGGGAAATACAATGAAGAAGAAGAATGAAAAATGAACGGAGAGAGAGAGAAGGAGAGAGATAAAAGAGTGGGAAGAAGGAATGATGATGATAATACGAAAGAAAAAATGAATAATAATCCGAGAATGGGAATAATAATGATAACAAAGAAATAAAAGGAGGAAGAAGAATGAAAACATGAATAATAGTAGTAACAATAATGATAATAATAATAATTACAATGACAATAATAATAATAATGATGATAATAATAATAGAAGATAAAAAGAAGGAAGAGGAGAATGATGAATAAAGAACAGAAATTATAATAACGTTAAGGAAGGAGATGAAGAGATAGAAAGAATAAGTAGTAAGAGTAATGATAATGATAGAGAGGAGGAGGAGGAGGAGGAGGAGAAGAAGAAGAAAAAAAAAAGAAGAAGGAGGAGGGAGGAATAATAATATGATAATAAGACAAAGAAGAAGGAAGAGAAGGAAGGTAGTGAGGAAGAAGAAAAAGGGAGAAAAAAGAAAGAAAAAAAAGAATAAACAAACAAGAAAACGAAGAAAGAGAAAAAGAAAGAATTAACAGAACTCTTACCCCCACCCCCCCACCCCCCCATGCTACTACGACCACCTGCGCGTCAACACAAAAACGACTCGTCTCGTATCTCGTTTTTATTCTCCTTTGCTTCAGTCTGTCTTCGCTAATAAAGATAAAGATGGATGAGGTGGCTAAAGGTGGCTAAATATGGATAACACGATTTAGAAATCTCTTTTCATTTTTTTTATTAAATGGATAATCACGATGTCTTCCTTTTTTTTATTAACAATAATTTGTACTTCCTTTTTTTTGAACAATAATTTGTACCATTCTATTGCGTCTCGTCGATGCGCATTTGTCCAGGTGCGCCAGGCGTCCCTCAAGGTCACGTGCGCAGTGAACGAACTTCGAAGACCAGATGAACAAACGCACGCACAAACGCGTGAACAAAAAATGAGTAAATGAACAAACATAAACATCGATGACAAAAAATGAGGAAATGAACAAAAATGAGTAACTGAACAAACATAAACATCGATGAACAAAAATGAGTAACTGAACAAACGCACTCACAAACGCATGAACAAAAACTGAGCAAATGAACAAACACATTAATGAACAAAAATGAGTAACTGAACAAACACATTAATGAACAAAAATGAGTGAACAAACACAAACACATCAATGAACAAAAAATGAGAAAGAGAATAAATGACTATGTAAATAAAGAGAACGGATGAATAGATGTCTGAGTGAATAAAG
>NW_020869759.1:190105-197507 GCF_003789085.1 Penaeus vannamei | reverse complement strand
ACACACAACACACACACACACACACACACACACACATACATACATACATACATACATATATATATATATATATATATATATATACATATATATATATATACTATATATATATAATATATATATACACACACACACACACACACACACACACACCACCACACACACAGACACACACACACACACACACACACACACACACACACACACACACACACCACACACACACACACACACACACACACACACACACACACACACACACACACCACACACACACACACACACCACACACAATACATACATATATATATTATATATATATATTATATTATATATATATATATATATATATAATATATATGTTGTGTGTGTGTGTGTGTGTGTGTGTATGTGTGTGTGTGTATATATATATAATATATATTTATATATATATATATATATATATATATATATATAATATATATATATATATAATATATATGAACTACTCTTACTTAAAGTTTATTAATTGTAGTTTCAACGCCAGCGCATCTCGCTCCTGTAATATAAATGTCAACTTTCTTCTTATACTATAAGTTCTGTAATTCACTGTTTATTGTAATTTGTTTTGATTAATATTCCTGTCCCTTTTACGCATCTGTAGCCATTGTTTATAGCCATTTTCAGTTATATGTATCATTCCGATATCACCGTCATAACCTCAGCGCCGGCCTCTTTCAAGAGAGTCTACTCGGCTCTCAAAGGCTCAGCCAATATAATGTATCTCTGTTCAGTTTAAAGAAATATGTAATATCTTTGTGGGCAATATAAACGTTTTGAATCTAAATCCCACCCTCTCCCATCCCCTCCTCTCCCTCCCTCCCTCCCTATCTCCCTTCGACCCATCCCTCCCTCCTCCCTGCACCCTCTCTCCCCCAGCCCCTCCACCCTCCCTCTGACCCATCCCTCCCTCCCTCCCTCCCTTCACCCTCCCCTCTCTCCCTCTCCCCACTTCCTTCCCTCCCTCCACTTCCCTCCTAACCCCTCCTCTCCCCATCCCCTCCACCCTCCACCCCCGCCTCTCTCTAACCCTCCCCCTCCCCTCTGACCCACCCTCTCCCTCCTCCCTCCCCCTCCTTCCCTCCCACCCTCCCTCTTCTCCCACCCTCTCCCCATCCTCCACCCTCCCCTCTCCCTCCCCTCTGACCCTCCCTCCTCCCTCCCTCTCTCTCCCACCCTCTGACCCCCTCTCCCCTCCCCCTCCATCCCCTCCACCTCTCCCCCACCCCCTCTTCTCTCCACCCCTCCTCCCTCCTCCCCCCTCCCCCCCTCCCTTTCATACGAGAGGCACTAGAATTGGCACACCGGGCGGCGTCATTCTTATTTATCGGGTCATTCCGGGCTTCCAGAATGTTCACTTCCAGGGCGAGGACTGGAATAACCCCCCGTCCGACTTCCACGGCTGAAGCGAAGGAGAGAAGAGAAGGCACGGCGGAATAACTCACTTAATCGGGTCGGGGTTGACGGTATGAGTCAATCCGTTTGTTTTCTTTTTCTTTCTCTTTCTTTATCCCTTTTTTTCTTTTTTCTTTTTTCTTGCGTTATTTTTTCTTTTTCTTGCTTTATTCTCGTTTTTTCTTTCTTTATCATCTTTTTTCTTTCTCTTACTTTATTCTCTTTTTTTTCTTTCTTTCTTTATCCTCTTCTTTTTTTCTCTCTTTCTTTATCTTCTTTTTCTTTTTATTTCTCTTTCTTTATCCTCTTCTTTTTTCTTTCTTTCTTTATGTTCTTTTTTTTCTTTTTCTTTCTTTATCCTCTTCTTCTTTTTTCTTTTTCTTTCTTTATCCTCTTCTTCTTTTTTCTTTTTCTTTCTTTATCCTCTTCTTTTTTCTTTCTCTTTCTTTATCTTTATTTCATTCTTTATTTTTATTATGATTTTTTACGGGCATTTCTACCTTGATATGGGACTAAGTTTGTCTTTGTTTTTAATTTTTATTGCGATGTCTATATGTCTGTCTGATTTCTATTTCTCTCTATATATTTTTATATCTACAACAAGTTTATCTGTCTGTCTATCTGTCTCTATCTCTATTTGTCTATCTATCAGTCTATCTATCTACCGGTCTGTCTATTTGATTGTCTATATATCCATCCATATATCTATGTATCTGTCTATCTATCTATCGATCCATCAACTATCCATCCATCCATTCAACTATCTATCTGTCTACCTATCTGTCCGTCTATTCATGTACATATCATTTAACTTTTATCTCTCTCTCTCTATTTATCTATACTCATTCACGATTTTTATGATCTTCCATTTTCCTTCGTCCTGTTATTATTTTTATTTATCTTCCTCCTCCTTTTCCTTCTTCCCTCCTCCTCCTTCTCTTCTCCTTCTTTATCTTCCTCCTCCTCCCTCTGCTCTCCTTGCTTATACTCCTCCTCTTTCTCGTTCCTTATCTTTCTCCTCCTTCTCCTTCTTCTCTCCTTCTCTATTTTCTTCCTCCTTCTTCTCTCCTTCTCTATTTTCTTCCTCCTTCTCCGCCTTTCCTCCTTGTTTTCGCTTCTTTTGTGTTGTATCTTCCTCTCCTTCTCCCTCGTTCTATTGTCTTCCAAAAGCCGCGGAATCAATATCACAGTGACATCCATCACCTTTAAATTAATTACTTTTATAGATGTGTCCTTGTCGCTCCCTCCCCCCCCTCCCCCCTCCCCCCTCACCCCCTCACTCCACTGATTGTGAGGTTTTTTTTTTTCTCTCTCTCTCTTTCTTTCTTTCTACCTCCCCTCTCCTCTCACTACCTCTCTCATTCTCTCTCTTTTCTTTCTTTCTACCTCCCTCTCCCTCTCATACCTCTCATTCTCTCCTCTTTCTTTCTTTTCTACCTCCCTTTCCTCTCACTCCTCTCTTTCTCTTCCCTCTCTCTCTTCTGTCTTCAGTTTATCTGTCTTTCTGCCTGTCTGTATCTCTCTCTATGTCTGTCTGTCTGGCTGTCTCTCTCCCCCTCTCTCTCTGTCTTTCCTTTAACCCGTCCCCGTCCCCACCCCTATTTTTCCTCCCTCCTCTCCCTTTCTCCCCCTTTCTTTCTCTCCCTCCCCATCCCTCTCTCTCTTTCTCTCCCCACCCCCCATCTCCCCTTTCTTTTCTCCCTCCCTATCCTCCACCTTCTCTCTTCCCCCCCACCCCCCATCTCCCCGTTTCTTTCTCTCCCTCCCCATCCTCCACCTTCTCTCTTTCTCTCCCCCACCCCCCATCTCCCCGTTTTCTAACTCTCCCTCCCTATCCCCCACCTTCTCTCTTCTCCCCCCCCCCACGCCGAAAGACAGGGAAAAGCTTGCCACCAGGTAAACACCTTCTCGTAAATCAAATGAAATCGGTAATTGTGGCAATCAATCACCACCTGTCAATTACCTGCCACCTTTTCCCCACGGAAGACTTCTGGACATGTTAGGGTAGGGGGGGTGCGTTGGGGGGGGGGGGGGTAAAGGTAAGAGGTGGGGGGAGGGGGATGAGGTTAGGGTGAGAGGTAAGGGGGTGAGGCTGGAGGGGGTATGGGTAAGAAGAAGGGGTGAGGGGTAGGGAGGGAGGGGGAGGTAAGGGTGAGAGGTAGGGGGTGAGGTTGGAGGGGGTATGGGTAAGAAGAAGGGGGGTGAGGGGTAGGGGAGGTACGGGGGAGGTTGGAGGGGGGTATGAGTAAGGGGCAGGGAAGGGGGGTAAGGAGGAGGGGGTATGGGTGAGAGGTAGGGGGTGAGGTTGGAGGGGGTATAGGTGAGAGGCAGCGGGGGGGGGGGTAAGGAGGAGGAGAGGTTGGAGGGGGTATGGATAAGAGCCAGGGAAGGGGGGTAAGGGTGAGAGGTAGGGGGTGAGGTTGGAGGGGTAAAGGTAAGAGACAGGGAAGGGGGTAAGGAGTAGGGGAGGTAAGGATGAGAGTTAGGAGGAAGTTCAGGATCTTGATGAGAGGGGGCTGGGAGAAAGGTTACGTAAACCTCATCTTCTCAGATTCAGTTATTACTAGTTATGAATAGTGTAATGGCGTCAATAACTATAGGACAAGAACACCCTTTGGAAACATTCCAATTATTGAGAGATACTGTATGTGGGAGAGAATTCAGTTTAATCTCACATTTTAATTTTTCATATTGCTCCACGGTCCCCAAGGAGTACCCCAAGGTCCCCCTGGGTGCCTTGGCCGGGCTGGGAACTCCTGCTCTAAATCAGGGGTTTTGTCTACGATCAAAAACCCTGTCTAGTCTATTTAAGAATCAATTTTTAAAATGCATGTGCTTGTAAAATCGTGTTTTCTTACCTCCGTTGAATCGTCTATGTCTAGCCTTATATGTTGATGACTTGAGTATTCCATATAGAGGATTAAGAGTCTGAAAACACTTTGAATAGGTATATTGGGGGGGGGGGGGGGGGAATGTACGCATATTCTTGGCGATTCTTAGGAAAGGCTTGGCGACCCCACTTTAGGTCGCGAACCAGACGTTAAGATCCATTGCTCTAGAAAGAGAGGGCGTCAGAAGGGATAAGAGATAAAAAGATATAGATAGATAGATAGACAAAGAGAGAGAGAGGGGGGGGAGAAAGAGAGAGAGAGAGAGAGAAAGAGAGAGAGGGGGGGAGAAGAGGAGAAAGAGAGAGAGAGAGAGAGAGAGAGAGAGAGAGAAGAGAGAGAGAGAGAGAGAGAGGAGAGGGAGAGAGAGAGAGAGAGAGAGAGAAAGAGAGAGATAGAGAGAAATTGAAGGATAGATAGAGAGAGTCAGAAGAAACAGTAGAGAGAGTGAGAGAGATAGAGAGGATAGAGTGAAAGATAGAGAGTGAGGGAGAGAGGAAAGGAGACAGGGAAAAAGAGAGAGAGAAAGGGGAGAAAGAGAGAGCATAATAAATAATGATGACATTAATAATGATAACGACAATGATAATAACAATAATGATAGTAATAATGACAATGGTAATAATAGTAATGATAATGATGATAACAATAACAATAATAATCAAAGTAATGAAATAAAGATTCTTGAAATGGTAGTTCTGAAGGAACACCTGTGACACCTGCAGTTGACTTCTCAAGGCAATATATCGTCTCTTCGCCGTGAGATCGTGCTTGAGTCAGGAGACGGATTGCAGGTGAGTTGCAACTCCAGTGTCCAGTTCAGTGTGTGTGTGTGAGAGAGAGAGAGAGAGAGAGAGAAAGAGAGAGAGAGAGAGAGAGAGAGAGAGAGAGAGAGAGAGAGAGAGAGAGAGAGAGAAGAGAGAGAGAGAGAGAGAGAGAGAGAGAGAGAGAAAGGGTCATCCATAATTTTCATTATCATTATGCCTGATAACGGGACAATACAGAGAGATTTTCAAGAAAAGAATAGAAAAACACGAGACAGACTTTTCCCAAGTTCAAATAAATTACACATAATAATTGTAGAAATCATCCTGGTATGAATTGACATGATTTGGCAGACCGAACGTCATTGCAGCGGAAATTTCATCCGTTGTCACTTCAGCTGAGTATTCCATCTGGGCTCTACCAAAGGCAGAGGCCATAGAGTATATTTACACTTTCAGCCCTGCAACACACTCACTATGAATAGTCGTATACGTTTTAAATAAATCAAGTTTAAAGGTTATGTGTCGCATTTTCTTGAATTATACATGTAATACATTTTCTTTAAAGAGATACAGGTGCATTTTATGTTAACAACAATAACAGTGACAAGAACAATGATAATAAAGATAATAAAGCAGGCCAGTGCTGATAAGGCGATGGCCTAACAGCGCGGACTGCACCCTGGGACATAAGGCCATGGAACAGAACAGCTTTTTATGCTGTCTAATCAAATCAGAGCTATGTTGATAATGATAGTGATGATAACAATGGTGATAGTAATAATATATTTAATGATGATAAAATGACAATGATAAGGATAAAGATAGGAATCATAATGATAATGATAAAGGTAGTAATTACAATGAAATGACAATAATAATACAGTGATCTTAACAATAATAACTTATTGATGTTAATGTAACAATAAGAGTGAAAGTAATCATAATAACGATAAGCAGGATAATAACAAAAATAATCATAATCATGATAGATAATCACCTTTGTCTCTGACTCAAATATACAATAATAATTTTCACTTTTTATCACGGAAAGCTGCAGCCTTTGATACTGCTCTTTACATTGGCATTTTGCACCGAATATATTCTTTATACCTTTGATTCGTGTAAGACCATTAATGTATGCCATTACATTATAGGAATGTTCAGCACAGTGGTCCCGAAACCTTAAAAATGCCTTTTACAAATATCTCTTTATTTCATTACTGTAATTATTATTATTGCTATTATTATTAATTGACTTTGTTATTATTATCATTATTATTGTTATTGTTATCATTATTATTGTTGCTATTATCATTATTATTATCGCTATTGTTATTATTATTGTTGCTATCATCATTATCATTATCGTTATTGTTATCATTATTATTATCGCTATTATCATTATAAATATTATCATTATTATTATTGTGGCCCCTAGCTAATATATGATAACCTCCAAAGCTCCGTTGATTCACTCATCTTCTCAGATTCAGTTATTACTAGTTAGAAATAGTGCAACGATGTCAATAGCTATGGGACAAGAACACTTTATGGAAAGATTCCAATTTATTGATATGTGAGAGATGATTATATGTAGGTACTGTATATGAGCTAAAATTCAGTTTAACACGACGTCAGAAATTTTCATATTGCTCCATGGCCTCTCTGAAGGTACCCCGTGTCACCCAACTGGAATACCCTGGTTTTGAAGAAGGGAGGAGAGAGAGGGAGAAGGGAGGAGGGAGAGAGAGAAGGGAGGAGAGAGAGGGAGACGAAAGAGAGAGAGGAAGAAAGGAGGAGAGAGAGGAAGAAAGGAGGAGAGAAAAGGAGAAGAAAGGAGAGGGAGAAGAAAGGAGAGAGAGGGTGAAAGAAGGAGAGAGAAGGAGAAGGAAGGAGAGAGAAAGAAAAGGAATGAGGGAGAGAGAAGGAAAAGGGAGGAGAAAAAAGGAAGGAGAGAGGGGGAGAGGAAGAAGGGACGAGGAAGGAGAGAGAGAGGGAGAAGGGAGGAGAGAGAGGGAAAAGGGAGAAGAAAAAAGGAAGGAGAAAGGGGGGAGAGGGCGAAGGGAGGCGAGAGAGGGAGAAGGGAGGAGAGAAAAAGGGAGAAGAGAGGAAAGAGAGGGAGAAAGGAGGAAAGAGAGAGGGAGAATGGTGGAGAGACAGGGAGAAGGAGAGGAGAGGGGAGAGAGGGAGAAGAGAGGAGAGAGGGAAAAGGGAGGAGAAAAAGAAAGGAGAGAATGGGTAAATTAAGGAGAGATAGGGAGAAGAAAGGAAGAAGGGAGGAGAGAGAGCGAGAAGGGCGGAAAAGCATAGAGG
>NW_020869759.1:180105-185105 GCF_003789085.1 Penaeus vannamei | reverse complement strand
GAGAGGCGGGGACGGAAGGAGTGAAGGAAGAGGAGAGGAGGGAGGAGGGAGAGAGGGAAGGGAGGAGGAAGGAAAGGAGTAGGACAGGGCAGGGAGGGAGGAGGGAAAGGAGGAAAGGAGGTGGGAAGAGGGAGGAAGGAAGGAGGAGGGAAGGGAGGGAAGGAGGAGGGAAAGAAGGAGGGGAGGGAGGAAAGGAAAAGGGAGGAGGAGAAGAGGAGGGAGGGGAGGGAGGGAAGGAAGGAGGAAGGGGAGGAGGGGAAAGAAAGGGAGGAGGGGAGGGAGGAGGGAAGGAAAGAGGAGAAGGGAGGGAAGGAGGGGAGGGAGGAAGGAGGAAGGAGGGGAGGAGGCGAGGAGGAGGGAGGAAGAAGGGAGGGGAGAAGGCGGAGGGAGGAAAGAGAAGGAGGGAGGGGAAGGAGGGGAGATGAGGGAGAGGAAGAAGGGTGGGGAGGAGGGTGGGAAAGAGGGGAGGTGAAGGAGGCAGGGGGGGGGGGGGAGGAAGAGGTCCGAGAAAGGGGGGGGAGGGAAGGAGGGGGGGGGGGGGGGGAGATAGGGGGGGTTGTTCGCGCGCAGATGAAGATGATTCTTCCAAGAGAAAGAACCGCCCCGCACAAGCACGCACACACGTACACACACTCGCACGCACACTTACCCACGTATTTGTCTATTTATCTTTGTTTGTACGTTTATTATGACTGACTGACTGACCGTCTGTCTGTCTATATAATTTCAGATGTATTACAACACACACACACACACACACACACACACACACACACACACACACACACACACACACACATACACATATATATATATATTATATATATATATATATATATATTATATATATATATATATATATATATATTATATATATATATGGGACAGTGGGGCATCTTGAACAGGCCTTGTAATTTCTGGTTTACTCTCTCAAGAATATGAAGTAAAAAACAACTTTGTTAAACAAGAAAGCACGCATTTAGCTACATGATCACATCTTCCCATCACACTAAGTTTCCTGATAAACAAAAATCGAATCTTTTCTTGAGGGAGCTTGAAACAGTCTTAAGAATACATCGATAACGGAAAAAGATAGTTTGAGGTTCAGTAGTCATTTAACTGCAACTTAGTAATGGCTGCTGTCTTAAAAAACATGAAAAGAAGTCTATTCTTAGGTTCGATGCAAATTCGTACAAAAAAATATCTTTGTTAAACGAAGCAACAGGTCGCTTATGTTCCACAATTTTTCTTCTTAACTGCATTTAACCTCAAGAGCAAAACTTTTTTTTCTGACTCGGCTTTTATCCAAAGTTGAAAGACAGATCCCACAGACATTAATTAATGCCGGAGTTCTGCTGATACTGCCTGCTTCTGAGCTCCGGGTGTCCCCCCATGGACGTCAACCTCCAGTCTCTACCAGGTATGCCAGTAGGACGCCAATTGTCAGGGAAAATATTTCGTTTTCTCTAACCAATCCCAAAAGCTAAGCGCCTCACTGCAGCTTACCCAAGACCGAGGAACATTCTCGAGTATAAGAGTATTCTTTAAGGCCATCTTCTTCCTCTTTGGAGAATACCTGGAAATGGAAGGATATCAGTAAACCCCATGAAACTTCAATGAACAATGAACCAATTTAGCCTATAAAGGACATTCAATCTCTCTTACATCTCTGGCGACTTGACGAATTGAGAACCTCCCTCCCCCCATTCACCTCCTATTTGGTGGGCAAGTCAACAGGCACAAAGACAGACGGAAATCTTTTATTGCCCCCAGACAGAATGAGTTCCTCACTCAAAAGATATCTATATAGGGAGAGATCAAGCATCTTTTGGACAACAGCTTCAGACAGCATCTAATGCCAAGGACCACGCTTGGAAAAGATCTAAGCAAAAGCCGGCAGAAGGATCATGCTTCCCACGAACGAATACTTGCCAGCATGACAAGAACACGGCAGTGGGCGACCAGAAAGCGGAAAGTATTCTATTAAGAATCAGGAATGGCTAATTTGTGGAACAAAACCGGTGAATACTATGAAAGAGAAGCTTGGTGTGTGCCGGGAAACTTCCTCCTTTTAACACTCCAAACAGGTTTGTTTCTTTTTACACACAAAAACAACAAAACCTCATATTATTTTACTGGAAATGATACTCGACCATCCAAGTGCTATTCCACCATCATTGTTTCTAATGATAAATGCAAAAGGATGAAAATATCACAAGTGCTGTTTCTTAAAAATGTAGGCGTACCTACAGCAACAGGTCCAGACAATTAATATCTGAGATGTGCAGATGAATTAATTCTTCCTCACACCATTACTTTGAGGGAATGCTTCAGAACTCAAACTTGACCAAGACTGGGGAAACTGAGACACACTGTTCCAGTTCACAAAAAGGGGCAGTAAGTCTGATCTGTAGAATCATCGACCTAATGTGCTTCTATTATGTGTGAGCAAGATCTTAGATAAAAAATAGTTGCCGAGTATAAAATGTATATCTGTCATATCATTTTTATGGAACAATTTGGAATCTGGAAAAGCACGTGACTGCTGCTCTTCCTTCTCCAACGCCCAGGGACCTTTCGATGTGGCATAAGGTTGTGACAATGAAATTAAAATTGGCAGGTATGAACGGGAATGTTTTATCTCACCTTGAGTCTTCCGTTTTTTTTCTACAAAAAAAAAAAAAAAAACATTACTCCCCCAAGCCATCCAGACAGAAGTTACGACAGGAAGTATATTAGGCCCCACACTCTGGAATTTACACAAATGATTTACTTCACCCAGTTCACCCAGAGCCTAAAGCCATTCCAACTTGACCCTTTCATTTATCTTACCACCAGAGTACGAGCAACTATCATCAACAAAAACAACAAATACCTTGAAGGACAAAACGAATTGGAAAAGAAATTGTCAGTCTCGCTTTACACTGCATAATAATGACTTTCACACGTCTCACTGAGATTTGGTTACAACATTGAACGCCCTGAAGAGGAGTAGAAATCCTTTAACTGAACACCCTTTGTCGTCATTCACTTATTTCAGGGATTCTGGAGTCCTGTAAATACATGGTTGTCCAATAGGTAGATTATGGTTTAGTTTTACTTTCCATTTTATACATTTTTTTCAGAAAGGATGATGTTAAAAAGTTTACTCGAACCTATATGACCTCAATAAAGTGCTAGAGAGAGAGAGAGAGAGAGAGAGAGAGAGAGAGAGAGAAGAGAGAGAGAGAGAGAGAGAGAGAGAGAGAGAGAGAGAGAGAGAGAGAGAGAGAGAGAGAGGAGAGAGAGAAGAGAGAAAGAAGGGAAGAGATAGAGAGACAAAGACAGAGAGGAAAACAGACAGACACAGAGACATCAGAGATAAATAGATAGAGAAATAGAGTACAAAAGAGAGAAAGAGAGACCCAGCCAGCCGACGAAGGGAGAATTAAAGATGAGTATTCCGGGACACTCAAAGCGAAGGAGTGTGCAGCGAAGGGGCGCGGAGACGAGATCAAGGGAGGCGGCGATGGAGTTTGAGGCTCGATTCCACCTGCCAGTGGAATCCGTGGCGGGGGGAGGGGATGGGCGGAACAGGGAATGGGCGGAAGAGGATGGGGAGGGCGCGAGGACGCATGGCGAGACCGGGTGCAGCATATATATATATATATATATATATATATATATATATACTATATATATATATATATATATATATATACTATATATATACATATATATATATATATATATATATATATATGCATATATATATATATATATATATATATATATATATATATATATATATATATATATATATAATATATATATATATATATATATAATATATATATATATATATATATATATATATATATATATATATATATTATATATATATATATATATATATATATTATATATATATATATATATATATATATATATATATATATATATATATATTATATATATATATATATATATATATATATATATATATATATATATATATATATATATATATATATATATATAACCCTTTGAGCTATATGTTCTGTTCTTGAAAAAATTAAATTAAAAGATCGGTTCTTTTTATGACAGCCTCCACACATGAAAGACTCTGATTTAGACATATATATTAACTTTATTGATAGACATATATTATATTTTAATATTGATATTTCTTCACACTTATTATCCTTCCACATGACAAAGTAACTCGGGTAACGCTGCCACCACTCGTGTTTAACTTTAAAAGGGTCACCCGAGCAACTCCTCAGTTAACTGGTTTATTAGGTAGGTTGGCGTGGCAGTCAAGACAGGACAGGGTTTCCTTATTATCTGCGGGAATATTGACTTAACCTGATCGGGCAAGAAAAGAAATGTGCTGACTCAAATTGGTTTATTCATAGGAGCCCCCTCGAGATTAGAAAAAGAGGAAGAAAATATTAATTTCTCCTATATAAATTGAAAAAATTAAATGAAATCAACCCACAAAATAACAGAAAAAAAAATCAAAAATACTTCAGTGCTCTGAAAGCGTCAGCAAATTCCTCTCCCGAGTGAACTGGTCGACAACAGAGAACGGCGTCTCGGGGGCAGAGTGTTGTGACTTTAAGCTGTTTCTCTCCCCCGGAACGCGTAATGAATCGCTCCTCAAATTATTGACAGCTTGGAAATGAATTAACAATTGATTGCCGGTAATATTTTTTTTTATTGAAGAGTGTGGAAGATGAATGAAATGAATAAATTATTTGATCAAGGGATACTGATACGGACATTTTAATGGATGAATGACTCATATATTAGAGTGAATGAATATTGAAATTCAGTTTAATATACCGTTTTGCTTTTATTTATTTTACTATAATTAGCATTTTTATTGAGATTGATATTTTTCTATATTTTTTCGTATTTGCATTTATCATTTTTATTTCTTTTACTATAATTAGCACTTTTATTTCTTTTACTATAATTAGCATTTTTATATGAGAATAATATTTTTCTAGATTTTT
>NW_020869759.1:170105-172605 GCF_003789085.1 Penaeus vannamei | reverse complement strand
AATGATAGCATTAATGATAATGACAATAATAATAATCATAATGATAATGATAACCATGATAGTAATAACAATAATGATAATAAGATAGTAGTGTTAACAATCATAGTGAAAATAATGATAATAGTGAAAATAATAGTCATGATTATAATCATAATCATAATAATGATGATGATAATGATGATGATGAAAATCATCAGTAATATTGATAATAGCAACACTACTACTACTACTACTACTAATAATAATAATAATGATACTAATAATGATGATAATAATAAAACATTAACAATAATAACAATAATAATGATAATAATAATAATGATGAAAAATAATAATAACTGTAATAATGATAATGACAACAATAACAACAAAAATAATAAAAGTATAAAGATAATAATATACTTATCATAACAATACTACTACTATTAATATCAATAATATAATATTATGGCAATAATACCAGTAATAATAACAATAATGATAATAGTAATTAATGATAATAATACAAATGACGAAGACATACGACGATCATAATAATGGTGATAATGATTATGATGATAATGAAAAATAACAATAACAATAATAAAGATAATCACTATCATCATAATAGTAATGCTAATAATATAATTAATGATTATAGTGATCATAATATTAATAATAATAATGATCATAATATTAATAATAATAACAACAGCAATAATAATAGCAAAAATAACAACAACACTTATAATAGCAGCAGTAGTAATCGTAATGATGATGATAATGATAGTAATGATAATAATGATCATAAGTAGAAGATTAAAATCACATTACAACGCGACCAAAAACATAACCTCTTTGGCGAAGGTAATTATAATGATAATAATAGTAATTATAATTATACCATTGTAAAATCCTAATCATTTACCCAGACAAAATTTATTGAACAAAACCAGTTAAGAAATAACCCATTACGGTTTATAACGTCTTAGAGTATAACGAAGAGATTTAAGAGATCCTGAGGCTATGTATAATTTCAGAACTTTGATAAGATCCGCACATACTTGTTAAGCCTCTTCGTTATAATATAAAACCGATCTCTCGTAAGAAAAAAGAAAGAAAAGAAAAAACGGGGGTAGGGCGTAAGGGGCTGGGGAGGGAGGGGGGGTCATAATAGTGTTATTGGTGATTATGGTTTTGGTCATGGGGGGGGGGGGTAACGTCTCGCTATGGTGGCTGTCATTCTAATGGGGATAATTCGAATGGGCGTAATGGTAGTAATGGTAGCGATGGTAAAGGTAATGAGAGAGGGAGAAAGACGAGGATGGTGATGATAATGATAATAGCGATAAAGATGATGGCGATAATACCAACGATAATAATAATAATTACAGTAATAGTGAAAACAATGACAATGATATTTAAGATAATTATGATAACACTAACAATGATAGTAATTATTTCTTTATTCTTAAGATAATGATGATACTGATAACAGTAATGATAACGATATAATAACGAGAAGCACGCAGGGAGCGCATACCTCCGCCAAGGCAATACGGTCACTGATGCAACGAAAATATTCACACTTGAAGAATCACATTAAAATCACCTCTGTCTCAAGTGCACAGGTGACGTCCGTAAACATAACCTTCCTGGCGTTGGAAGGGCAGTAGGTGTAATGATGCAATAATAAAAAAAAAAATGATAATAATCCAAATCAGGATCTGGATCACCATCAATATTTAATGCATAAAATTTAATTCATTAGATATATGATTTATTAAATATATGATTTATTAGATATATAATTAATTGAATATATATATTTATTAAATATATGATTTATTACATATAAGATTTATTAGATATAAAATTGGTTGAATATATATATTTATTAAATATATAATTTATCAAATATATAATGCACTAAATATGTAATTTAGCGCATTTTACTGTGGAAAAAAGTTGAGCAGAATTAAGTTCAAGCTATCGTTGGTGTAGTCCTTTCACACATTTCACATTTCTCATGCAGCCCCTTGTAAAAATTAATTGCCCGGCCCTAATTTAATGGCATCTAAGTGAGGCTAAGACACACCTCTGGTAATAATTACATAAAAATCTGTTCTTAACTTGATTTATCCTGCTAACAAACGAACAAATAATATCCGGATCGCCACCAAGATTTAATGGCATCTAAGTTAGACTAATACACTTCTCTCTCTCTCTCTCTCTTTTTTTTTTTTTTTTTTTTTTTTTTTTTTTTTTAATAAACATCTGTTCATAACCTACTGAGTTATCCTGCTAACCAGAGAACAAGTAATATCCGGATCACCAATTATTGCCGTTACGCTACGACACACCTCTGGTAAAGTCTATTTATACCTTTTTCAGTTTTCCTGATAACGAGCGAACTAACTAACCATCTTACGAGCCAACGCCACCAGAAAACACAATCTCATTGGCGGAGGTAATAATAATAATAACAATAATAATGGTAATAATGATAATAAAATAGATA
>NW_020869759.1:145105-165105 GCF_003789085.1 Penaeus vannamei | reverse complement strand
TAATCCGCATTCGGCAACCCCGGTCATGTTGTCGGTTTGTCGGAATAATTGTTTTTGTTTCGGCGGGCGGGAGGTTAAGCCGGTCGCCGCCTCTTTTGTTGTCGGTCGGTGTTTGTTCACTTGTCCGCGGTCCGAGGTGGGCGGCTTTGCTCTGTTTGTGGCGCGGTGGTTTGCTTCCGTGTGTTTGCTGGTTACTTTGCGGCGGCAGGGGTGTAGGAGAGTGCGGTATGACTGTTGATCTTTATGGCACCACATGAAGATAGTGTCAGTATACACACACAGACACAGCCGGAGGAGAGAGGAGAGAGAGAGAGAGATGACGAGAGGAGCGATGAGAGAGAAAGGAGAGAGAGAGATGAGATTGAGAGAGAGAGGAGATAGAGAGAGAGCGAAAGAAAGAAAGAGATAATGGAAAGAGACAATGACAGACATGAGAGTCGAGAGGAAAATGGACACAGAGAGAGGAGAGGAGAGCGACAGACTAGGGACCACAGAGAGAAGAGAGAGAGAGAGGAAGAGAGAGGAGAGAGAGGGAGAGAGAGAGGAGAGAGACGAGACTGAGAAAGATGAGAGTGTTTGTGGTGTAGAGAGAAAGAGAGTGGGGAAGCGAGGGATACCCCCATTTACTTTCTGTTTCCCCTCCCAATTCTCCCGTTCTCTTTGTGCCTCGTTGACATAAACGCCGAAAGATGGCGTTTGTCCCCATCTTTACCCCCTTCCTTCTTGAGTCTGCTTCGGCGACCCTTTGAGAAGTCTCCGCCTTTATCTCGGGTTCGTGGTCTCGGGGAAGGTTCTACCGGAATTTGGGACTTTAAGTGTTGGGTGTAATGCCGGTGGGGGTAAGGGGTGGAATGGAGACGGAGTGTGCGAGAGCAGAATCGGGATGGGGCCGGGTGAAGGGAGAGGTGGAGTGGGGGTGGGGAAGCAAATGTATGGGGGCCCGGCGGGATGGTGGTGGTGGGAGTGGGATGGGGGTCCGGCGAGAGTGGGGGGGAGGGGAAGACGGCTCCGAGAGGTGGTGATGGTGGGGGTGGGGCGAAGCGGAGACGATTGGGGCTGCATGGGGAGGGGAGGGGTGTGGGGGTGGGAGGAGCGGGGGATTGGGAGCGAGTGGGGGAAGTGGTGCGGGAGCGGAAGGAGTGTGGGAGGGACTGGTGGGGATGGGTGTGGTGGTGGTGGGGAGCATATATTTGAGAGGATATTGAATGAGGGGCCGGTGGGAAGTGTAGTGGGGACGGGTGCTGGGAAGGGAGGGGATGTGTGGCCGGTGGGGAGGGAGAGGGAGGTGGATGAGTGGGAGCGGGGGATTTGGGGCCAGTGGCGGGATGGAAGTGGTCGAGGGGGGTAGTGCGGGGAGAATCGGATGGATTTGAGGGGAGAAAGGGTTGTTGCAGGATATGGTTTGGTGTTGGTTGGTGCGGGACGATGGAGGAGGCAGGTGTTGGGTGGTGCGGAGAGAATGTGGAGATGGCGGTAGCGTGCGAGAGGTGGGTGTTAGCGACGGTGAGGTTGTTTTAATAGTGTCGGAGTTTTTTCGCACAATATTTTCTCTTACTTTGTGGTTGACTTTTTTCACGAATGTTGTGATGGAGTTCCTGTTGATCATTTGGAGGTTCTGTTGGCACACTGATATTCAATTGCAGCGATGTACTAGGTCTTGAATTATCCGAAGATTCGATTCATTAATATCGGATGTCTATACATTATTTGTTTGCAATGATAAAGCTCCACCATGAGGAGGTTATTGTTTAGTGTATTAGTGTTTATTTGGTATGTTCTTGCGATAGCGTGAGGATGTGGTTTGTCTGTTGGTTAGAGCTCACTTGCTTAGACTCAAGAGGTGGACTATCACAGTGGCGGCCGCCATTCCGGTTCTTATGATCGCCAGATAATGTGTATTGAAATGGATGCATGGTTATCCACTAGAAATCCCAAGGCAACCCGGAGGATTAGTCGATGCGAGTCGGGAGAGAGGCGGCAGTAATAACCTCTATTGCCTTAAGGTAAAGGGAAACGGAGAAGTGAAATGATATTTTTTCATTAGCGTGCTTATTACATTTGGTGGATAATGTTTATGGACGTAACCACTGGTACTCGTTCGAAGCGAGATGATTTTTGAGATGTATTTCTTCAAGTGTGAATATTTCTGTTGCAGTCTGTGAGGTATTGCCTTTGGAGGAGGTATGCCGCTCTCTAATTCTTTCTTGTTAATTATGTTGTTATTTTCATTTTTTTTGTATTGGGCTAATTAGAAAGAACTTGAAGATGTTTTCGGTCGCTGTCAGTAGTATGTATCTGCTTGCAGCCAACGATTGAAATAAAACTTAAAACCCATTCTCAGGCCTTTCCTAACGAGGTCTAACGTTAGTATGTTGTAAGTAGAAATATCATGCACAAGAGTTTATCATAAACACAGCTCGCGTAACAGGCAGAGGTGAGATCCTATGATAAGAAAGATATTCCACGAGTGATTGGAACTTGTGAAATGCAAATATTGAGAATTATTTGAGTAGACACCTTCGGCGTGCACGTTAAAGGGACATGATGGCTTTAGATTCTGCCCTTTGCGAGGAAAATTAATTTCAGGTTTTATTTATGAAAGGGTGGCGGTTTCTGGCTCGGCTGTTTCATCTGAATGAGGGCGCGAGGCATACATGCGCCCGTGCGCTGTGTTTGTTTGTGTGTGCGTGTGTTGAGGGTGTGATAGGTCTTTACATGATTTTGTTAGTGTCTTTGTAGGTATGATGTAATGATGAATTGTGTGTGTGTTGTTATGTGTATGTATATGTTTAGTATGGTATTATGTACTGGTGTGTGCAGTGTATCTGTGCGGGTATGTCTTATCTAGTGTATTACTATTTACATATATTATGTATATATGTTTTATGTATTGCTTGTATGTATAGGTTTATGTTTTACACGTATCTGTATATGCTTCATATTTAGTGCGTTCCCGCATGATGAGAGCACAAAATAAGACAGGAGCATACCTAGACAGATAAGAGTTACAGTCAGACCGCAATGATTGAGGGAAAAGTCGATATCTTGCCCAAGCGCACGCAGATCCATCCAGATTTGAAAGGGCGGAGAAAAGAGAAAAGAAACGCAAAACGAAAGGATGTAGAGAGGAGAAGTAATTGGAGACTTAATGGTAGAAGAATGGGGAGAGGAGAGGAGATATCTGACGAGGGAAGAGTAATGAGAAAAGAGAGCAGAGAAGAGAAGATGGAATGAGGAAGAGGAGAAAGAGCACAAGGAGTGGATAGCAAAGCAATGAAGTATATGACGCGAATAAGAACAGAGAAAGGGAAGGAAATTGAGAGAGGGAACAAGATAGGGAGGGAAACGAGAGGGAGAAGTTAAGGTAAGATTGGACGAAGACGTTGGCGAAAGATGGAAGAAAGATAAAAGAGAAGAAGCGAGAAAGGCGAAAAACGATGAATACGATGCAATTAAGAGTCTTTATTATAAGTCTAATTATTTCATTTTTTTCCCGAGAGGGGAGGGGATTCTCAGGAAAGAAAATTAAAAACATATATATANTCAATAACCTCCATTTGGTCTCGTCGTCTTCAACTTAACTCTAAGATGTATTGTTATTATCTCTTGCATTGTCTTAATCATGCAACTTATCATCAATCATCATTACTTTTATTATCATTATTTTTTAATCATTATCAGTTCAATGAATTACTGTTATTATGGTTATTAGTGATTATCATTAATTATCTACATTAGGAAGAATGCTGTTATTATTGTTATTTGTTATCAACATTAGAAGTATCATCATCATTATAATTATTTTAGTTATTATCGTACTATTACTAGTATAGTTATTATTACTATTTAATATCATTATATATTGTTTTTTGTTGCTATCATTTTTTATGATTATTTTTATTGTCATTATTGGTATATATTTATCATTGTTATTATATTATCATTATCATATTTATTTTTATTATCATTATCATCATCATCATTACTGTTTTATTTTTTATCATTATTGCTTTCATCATTATCATTATTATTATCGTTATTATCAACATCATCAATATCACTACTGCCACGATAATCATCATCATCATCAGTCCATTTACTGCCCACACGGAGAGAGCAACACCCAACACTAAAACACCAATTCAACAGGAATCTACACGACACTTCAACGATTTAACACTTTCCGCAAACACTTTGGCTAGTTCACTTCACAGCTTACTCCCCACAAAGAGAATTCGAAGCTAGGTTTTTGATCATTATATCCCTGAAGTAGAAAATATGTCCGTGGTTTTAGATACTGGTGATTTGGACACGTGATGTAAGGCAGGGGGAGCGTATCTAAGGGCGAATTTTGTATTGGATATTGGGGATAATGCGCCTTGTCTGTCTCGGTCTTATTTGGTGTTGTTACATTCTTCTTGTTTGGAGCCAAGATTGGGTTGTTTAAGTGGTTTGGGTGGTTTGTTTTGAGGTATAATTGGTGATTTGAGGGAGATTTGGTACTTTCATCTTGTACGGAAACTTTAGGGGACTTTATTTGCAACATAGAATGATGGAATATTTGCAATTTATTCAATTACATTTGCCGAGACTGAATTTGCAACATAGAATGATAGAATATCTTTAATGACACACACACACACACACACACACACACACACACACACACACACACACACACACACACACACACACACACACACACACACACCACACACACACAAACAAACAAACAAAACAAAACCCACACACCATATCTATACATTTTTTTCTCTTTTTAATCTATCTATCCATCCACCCATAAGATACATCAAGGTAAGTATAGCACGTTCTTCGTCTCGTGTCGGTTCCTACTTACCCGTGTGTCCGGAGTAAACCTACTCTCGCGTCTTGACTAATTTACGAATAACCATGATAAGAATCGATTTATCGGAGCGTTTTATCCTAGTCTCCCCTTCGTGGTCTCGCTGTTAGCCACGTGTTGTCCTTTCTCTCTCCTTTCTTTCTTTGTCTTGTCTCTATTTCTTCGTTCCTTTCTTTCTTTGTCTTGTCTCTATTTCTTCGTTCCTTTCTTTCTTTGTCTTGTCTCTATTTCTTCGTTTGTGTTGTTTATGTTTTTATGTTTATGTTGGTTGTTTTTTTATATTCGTAATTGTCTTACTTGTTTTTTTATTATTTTTTTTGTTTTTTTTATTTCTTAATTTTCTCTTTCGTTTTTTTTTTCATTTTCATTTATTTCATTTATCATCGTCTTTTTTCGTTTTTTTCTATCGTTTGCCTTTTTCTTTTTCTCCGTTTCTTAATCTTCCTCTTCATTCATTCTTCTTATTCTATTTCCTCTTTTATTCTGTCGTCTGTCTTTCACCTTTAAATTTTATGGCTCCTCTTCTTCCCTCCTTCTTAAGTTCCATTTTTATCGCACGTTATCACCTCATTCCCTTCATTATCGCTATTCCTTCCTTTATCATTCCTCTTCCGTCATTTCCTTATCTTATTCTCGCCCTTTTGCTTTTTTCTTTTTCTGTTTCTTCATTCATGATTTCTCTTAGATATCCTGTTATCTTTTTTTTTTTTTTACTTCGTCTTTCGTAATGTTTTATTCTGGTTTCAATTTCTATTTTTTTTTTTTGTTTTGATTTGTTTTGTTTTTTATTTCCTCTTTCATTATGTTTATTCTGATTTCGATTTTGATTTTCCTTTTGTTTATTTATCTATTTATTTATTTTGTCTTTTAGTTGTTCTTTCACTTTTTTTTTCTCTTCCATACATTAATATTCTATTTTTCTTCTTCCTCCCTTTTTCTTTTTCTTTCTCATGTCTTATTATTTATACAGTCATTTTATTGATTCCATTAATATATATGTCTTATCTTTTTATTTTTATTTATTTATCTTTTTCATTTACTTATTTCATGATTATGTTTCATGATTTCCTTTCGTGTTTCCGCTCAAATCCTTTTACAGGCTAAAGAAAAAGGAAATTATTCTCCTTCTATTATATGTTTCCTTTTATCTCCTTCTTTGCCTCTTCCTTCTTCGTGAGAGAAAAAATATGTGGAATTGCTTTTTCCTTTTCTTGTATGATTTCTCTCTCTTTTTTTTTTTTCATTCTCTTTTTTCCGAAGGTAGAGCTGATTAAATTGCTTTCTCCCCCTTTATCTCACTTTCTCTCTGTCTCTCTCTGTGTCTCTGTATCTCTCTCTCCGTCTCAATCTCTCTTCTCTCTCTCTCTCTCTCTCTTCTCTCTCTCTCTCTCTCTCTTCTCTCTCTCTCTCTCTCTCTCTCTCTCTCTCTCTCTCTCTCTCTCTCTCGCCTCTCTCTCTCTCTTAATCTTCCCTCTATCTCTTTTCTCCCTCTCTATCCCCCTCTCACCCTTCCTTTCCCTCCACCTCCACGCACAACTAACCCCCTTTCCCTCCCATCAAAAAAAAAAAAAAAAAAAAAAAAAAGTATAACACAGTATGTGTCTTAACCGATAACTTTTGAGGTCATGGCGATAACCTCTCCCGCAGAGCTAGCCTTTGGACGAGAGAGAGAGAAAGAGAGATAGAAAGATAGAGATAGAGAGAGATAGAGATAGATAGATAGATAGATAGAGAGAGAGAGAGAGAGAGAGAGAGAGAGAGAGAGAGAGAGAGAGAGAGAGAGAGAGAGAGAGAGAGAGAGAGAGAGAAGAGAGAGAGGGAGGGAGAGAAAGAGAGAGAAGGGAGAGAGAGAGATAGAAGATAGAGAGAGAGAGGGAGGAGAAAGAAGGAGAGAGAAAGAGAGAAAGAGAGAGAGAGAGAGAGAGAGAAAGGAGAGAGAGGGAGGGAGAGGAGAGAAGAGGAGAGAAGAGAGAGAGAAGAGATAGAGAGAGAGAGAGAGAGAGAGAGAGAGAGAGAGAGAGAGAGAGAGAGAGAGAGAGAGAGAGAGAAGAGAGAGAGAGAGAGAGAAAGGGAGAGAAGAGAAAGAGAAAAACAGAGAGAGAGAGAGAGAGAGACAGGTTACTATTTTGCGTTATGGATGAATCGAAATATCTCTTCTTAAGGGGGGTAGGGTGAGTGTAGGTCGGTAGGGGGAGAAGGGGGGTGGGGGTCAACACCTCTCGGCTTTTTGTGTTTGCTCTTCGTCTGCGTCAGTATAATATATATATATATATATATATATATATATATATATATATATATATATATATATTATATATATATATTGTAATCTTTTATTACTATTATCATTGTCAATAGCAATATCATCATCATTATCATTATCTTCATCATTATCATTATTATCATTATTATAATTTGTTTATCATTATCATTATTCATTATCATTATAATTTTTATTATTATATCATTATCATTCATCTTTCTCTTCGTATTTTTCTTCTTGTTTTGTGTATCCGTCTTCTTGTTGATTTCTTAATTCTTCTAGTTGATTCTTATCTTTCTTCTTTTATTTCCTACGTTTATCCTTCCTTCCTTCTTCTTTATCTTCTCATCCTTCCTTCTTCATTTGTTTCTCATTTTCTCCTTTTATCGATTTTTTTTCTTCTCTTTTATTCTCCTCTTCGTCTCTCTCTCCTCCTCTTCGTCTACCTCATCCTCCTCTTCCTTCTCCTTTTCCTTTTCCCTCCTCCTTATTATCATTATTATTGTTATCATTGTGTTATTATCATTATTATTATTCTCCTCCTCTTCCTCTTCTTTCCTCTCCGCCTTCTCCCATTCCCTTTTTCTCCTCCTCCTCCTTTTTCATCATCTTCTTCCTTCCCCTCTCCCTCTTCCTTTTTCTCCTTTTCCTTCTTCTTCCCCTTCTTCATACTCCTCTTCTTTC
Organism: Penaeus vannamei; assembly: GCF_003789085.1. NCBI lineage: Eukaryota > Metazoa > Arthropoda > Malacostraca > Decapoda > Penaeidae > Penaeus > Penaeus vannamei. Next base: position 157,294 of record NW_020869759.1, on the reverse strand, counting down.
CTCTCGCCCTCCCTCCTTCTCCTCTTCCTTTTCCTTCTTCTCCCCCTCCTTCCCTCTCCTCTTCCTCTTCTTTCTTCTTTGTCTTCTTCTATTATTATTCCAACATTTCCTATTACATTTTCATCTTCATCCACCTGTTGCCTGCGTTATGGTCCGGAAATTATTATTATTATTATTATTATTTATTTTTTATTTATTACTTTTTTTTAACCAAAAGTGCCAATAAAATAACTGCGTTCGCTATATATTATGCAAAAAATATTTCAAACTACAAGGTGGAAATATGAATTACGTTTTGTCACAACAGATAACAAAGTTTTTCACTTCGTTTTAAGGCAATTATATCGTTTTTTCCTGGTTATAAAGTCAATATATAGATCGGTGTTTATGTCATTACGAATCTAAATGATTTAATGTTGCTTCCAATCACAGTGGATTCGAAAGAAAAAAAAAAAAGAAAAAGAAAATAGCAGCACAATAAATCCTTCAAAAAATGAACATGTAAAAGGAGGATTAGATCCTAGCAGACGGCGTTCGAATCTCTCTCGGACGATTTATTGGTCTTTCTTTTGTTTTCCGTGCAGCGCGATGGCATCCGATCCCAAGCGCAGTATTTGCCGATCCAGACTTGTTGATTGTTTGTTTATTGTTTATAATTCTGGACTTTAGAGACCGTGAAATAGCATAACATGTTTGAAAGAATTATTCAACCCATATCATCGTCATATTCATCGTCACTGTATGATGAATATTAAAACAAAATCATAAATTCATTTCAATTACACCGAACATTACAAACACGCAAGCAAGACATCGATAACCCAATACCTTCAACGCACACTATCAGCATTGCACTACGCGAACCCTTGCAAAATGTACGAGAATTTCACTCCATTCCCATGAATACAGGAACACAATGCAAAAAAAAAAACAGATCTTATAAGGGTGTGTAGCAACGTTGCATCGACTGAACTGCAAGCTTTACAGGGTCGATCCTCCTCGATCTTAGTGCAAGCATATGCAACGCTGACCTAAACTTTGTAATAACTAATGACTGGACGAACCGATATTCTTTGAAAACTCCAGGAGACATCGTATGCTCGCAAATAATTCAGATTTCCTCTGGATTTATTTCTATAAGTGAGAGAGGATTTGGAATTTTCTTGTAAAGGGAGGAGGAAAGACGGGAGATGGACAGGAGATGGACAGATGGGGAGAGGAAGAGAGAGAGAGAGAGAGAGAGAGGGAGAGAGAGAGAGAGAGAGAGAGAGAGAGAGAGAGAGAGAGAGAGAGAGAGAGAGAGAGAGTGAGAGAGTGAGAGAGTGAGAGAGTGAGAGAGTGAGAGAGTGAGAGTGAGAGAAGAGAGAGAGAGAGAGTGAGAGAGAGAGAGCGAGTGAGTGAGTGAGAGTGAAGAGTGAGAAGAGAGAGAGAGAGAGAGAGAGAGAGAGAGAGAGAGAGAGAGAGAGAGAGAGAGAGAGAGAGAGAGAGAAGGGAGAGGGCAGGGAGGATAGATATATATAGATTGGGAGAGATAGAGTAGATGGAAAGAGAGAAGAGAATAGATAGATAGAGAGGGAAAATATATTGATAGATAGAGAGAAAGGGAGAATAGATACATAGAGAGAGAGAGAAAGAGAGAGAGAGGATAGATAGAAACCAGATAGACAGATATACAGACAAAAGCAGATCCAGACAAAGAGAAACACAAAAAGAGAAGAAAGAGACCCAGAAACAGAGAAAAGACACAAAAAAGGCGAACAATATATAAGCAGATAACTCCCCCACCCCCCACCCCCTCTCCCTCTCCCTCTCGACCCTCCACCCCCATATACCCCCCAAAAATGCATCTTTATATCTCTTTTTTTTCTTTCTTTTTTATCGGAACTATTTTCCACTGCATTTTTATACCAAATAAATGAGTAGATGTGTACCAAGATTTGCACATTGCGTGTCCTTCCTACATAATAAGCTCAGTCTTTGATCCGTGTCCATTCCGCTGAATCAATGTCGGTGTGTTTGTTGGAAAAAGTCATTTATATTTCATCGTGCGTTGTTTTTTTTATTCTCATTCGTCTTTTTTATTCTTTTGTCTTTGTTTTTAGTTCAGACAAAGGGGAGGGTGAGAGTGAAATTCGTTTTTTTTTTTTGTTTATTAATTAATTTACATATTTATTTATTTATTGGTTATCAATTTGTGTTTCTTACATTATTTCTTTTTTTTATCGTTTTTTTTCTTTCTTTCTCTCTCTCTTTTTATTTGTTGAATTTTCATTTCTTCCTCTCTTCTCTCCTTTCTCTCATACATATACGTCAGAAATCCCAAAAAAACAGAACTAAAGATACAGATTCTCTCTCTCTCTCTCTCTCTCTCTCTCTCTCTCTCTCTCTCTCTCTCTCTTCTCTCTCTCTCTCTCTCTTCTCTCTCTCTCTCTCTCTCTCTCTCTCTCTCTCTCTCTCTCTCTCTCTCTCTATATATATATATATAATATATATATATATATATATATATATATATATATATACATACATTTAGCGGACTTTCAAATGGTTTCTTATCTCTTATTCTCTTTTATCAACTTTCATCTCATTTCCTCTATTCATTCCCCTACTCGTATCCACCCAAAAAGCCACAGCAAATTAATACGTTTTGCTATAAAGCTATAAATTAGAAAAAAAAAGATTGGGGTCTATTTGCTTTGTTCTTGCTTGCGTTCAATGTTGCATATCATTTGACTCGTTTTCTTGTCCGGTGTTCACGTTCTGTTCCCTCGCTCGCTCGTGAAGTCGCTTTCGTTCACATCCCTTTTACCATCGCTGTTCAGACGAGTTATTTTTGTTGTCATGGATTGTATTGTCTTCAATATGATTTCCGTGAAAGGGAAATCTTTGGCTTGTGTGTCTTGTTTGTTCGGTGTATCGCGACGCGTGTGTCTTTGTTTTTAGTTTGTTTTTTCGTTGTGTATTTTTGCTTTATTTTTTATTTCTCTCTGTCTAATAATAATGATAATAGCTATAATGATGATAATGATAATAATAATAAAAGTGAAAGTGGTGCTATGATCTTAAAGTTTGCTTTATTTTTTATTTCTCTCTGTCTAATAATAATGATAATAGCTATAATGATGATGATCATAAAGATCATAATTATAATAATAATAAAAGTGAAAGTGATGCTATGATCATCAACGATATCATTACGGATAATAATGATGGTGGCGATGATTAACTTAACCGTTATTAAGTCTAAAGCTTTTTTTTTTTTTTTTTTTTTTTTTGCACTGCAGTTTCCACGAAAAGAGAATTTTATATCGTTTTTTTGTCTGACATAATCGTGTGTCATGCGACTGTTGCCTTTCCGCGCTACAGGGATATTGTGCGATGCTCGTGAAGTCGGATCATACACACTGTTTGTCTGACATTGTTAAAGTCTTGTGTAGTTTGGCGACAAAGATGCATAAAAGATGAATAAAGTGAAGGAAAAAAAAAGGTAAATTGATGGTTGGATGGATGGATAGATAGATAGATGGACAGGTAGAGAGATAGGTAGACAGACAGAATTACATATATATAGAAAGAGAGCTAGATGGATAAACAGATAGATGGATATAGATGGATAGATAGATATACATACTGAGAGATATATAGACAGATGGAAAGACAGACATATATAAGAGAGAGAGAGAAAGAAAGGAAGGAAGAGAAAGAGAAAGAAAGAAAGAAAGAGAGAGAAAGAAAGAAAGAGAGACAGAGAAAGAAAGAAAGAAAGAAGAGAGTCAGACAGACAAAAGACAGATAGCCAAGACTGATTAAAGAAAAAGGAAAAGAGGGGGAGAATAGAAACTAACTAGTAAATGGAAGGCGAGAGAATGGGTTCCAGGAATCTATCAGACTTATGCATAATGGACTTTCTTCTAAAATTCAAAATGTATTTAAACAAACTTTCACTGCTGTATCGGATTACCTTTATTGATGTTGTATTTCTCGTCATTATCAAGAATATTATGATCTTTATTGTTGTTACCATTACTTTCGTTATTATTATTTTCCTTATTGTGATTATCATTAGTATTGTCTTTGTTGATATTGTCATTACTGCTGCCATTATCATTGTTATTAATATTATTATCATTATTATTATGATTATTATTGTCATATTGTTGTTGTTATTATTGTTATTACTGATATCATTGTCATTATTTTACTGTTATCATCATTATTATTGTTATAATCATTATCATCATTGTTATTGTTATTACTATTGATATTATCGTCATCCATCATTATTACCATTATGATGATGATAATAGCGTCATTTTCACTTTCATTATTATCTTTATTATTATTATTACTATCATCATTATTACTATTTTTATTAGTATTATCATTATCATTATTATTGCTATCATCATTTTTATTATCATTATTATTACTATCATTATCATTATTATTATTGTGATTATCACTATCACTATCATTATATAATATATATATATATATATATATATATATATATATATATATATATATATATATATACATTATCATATTACATTCAACTTAGCAGTGCTGTTATGCTTAACATCCCTCCACAAGGCGATAATATAACATGATAACACCTTTTTTTTTGTCAAATTGCTTACATTACACAAAAATGGAAATCTTGATGTCCAAAAACCCAATTCTTAGTTATCGATTCAAAGAAATTGGCTTTGACAACTGACAACTTATTTTAAAGATTTTTTTTTTTTTTTTAAGAATATTAAAAAATATGGAAGGGAAGAGGGAGAAAAATAAGGGAGAAGTTAGGAGGCGGATTAAGGAGAGAAAGAGGAAAAAGAGAAGGAAGGAGGAAGGACGGAAAGGGGAAAGAAAAGAAAAGGAAGGAGATGGGAGGAATAGGAAGCAATTAGGAAGAAGAGGAAGAAGCAGACAAAGGTGGAAAAAAAGTTATGACAGAAGGACGAATATAAAGAATAAAAAAAAAGAAAAAAAAAGAGAGAGAGACGACAGAAAAAAGAGAAAAAAACGGAAACAGGAGGTAATTTAAGCAAAACAAAACAAAACAAAACAAAAAAAAGATCGCTAAAGAGACCCCCACAATTTCCTCCACCAATACCCAGCCCTAACAATCTTCCTATTAGACCTCTGTCCTTCGGCGCCTCTTGATTATGAACATTACGCTCGCCGGTTCAGTGCCAGACATGACGCTTGAGTGCCAAAAACACAGCCTCGCCTAAACGACTGTAACGAGCTTGTTTGCGCGTGGAAAGACCTCGACGGTGGTTCGTCGCAGGAAGAAAGGGAGGGAGAGGGAGAGGGGGAGAGGGAGAGGGGAAGGAGAAGGGAGAGGGGAAGGAGAAGGGAGAGGGAAGGAGAAGGGAGAGGGGAAGGAGAGGGAGAGGAGAGGGAGAGGGAGAGGGAGAGGGAGGGGAGGGAGAGGGAGAGGGAGAGGGAGAGGGAGAGGGAGAGGGAGAGGGAGGGAGAGGGAGGGGGGAGGGGGGAGGGAGGAAGATGATAAGAAAGAAGGAGACAGATATTTAGAGGTAGAAGGAGGGGGGGAGAGGGGGAGAGGAGGGGAGAGAGGGGAATTATGAGGGGTTGGGATGGGGGGGAGAGGATGTGGAGAAAGATGAGGGTGAAAGAAGGAGAAAAGGAAGGAAGGAGGGAGGGTGAGAGAGAGAGAGAGAGGGGGGGGGAGTGAGAGAGAGAGAGAGAGAGAGAGAGAGAGAGAGAGAGAGAAAGAAAGAATGGGAGAGAGATAAGACAGATACATAAAGAGACAAGAAACGAGAAAAAAAAAGAGAGTAACTCAACAAAGACAAACAAAATGTAAACTATTGCACCAACCCCGATCTGATTAGCAAGAACTGTAATTTCCATAAAATCTGACTGGAATCTGTTACTTTGCAACTTGACAGAGGCATATTGACATCTAAACTCTATGAAAAATAAACCTGCATACGTGTATTTGCTAAATCGTTATTGCTTCATAATCTAACAACAATTTTTCACTTATATTGCAACAATAGGCTCTCCATTAGTTAAATTACAAATATCATGGAACTAATTCTTGCAGATTTAATCACTACATTTGTCTCAACTCTAAATGTATATTTTTTTCTGTTTCGTCTTTTCAATATTATTTCTATGATCATTACAATCGTTATTGATATAATCAGTATCGTCATTATTAATAAAAAAAAGTCTTTAATATCATCAATAACATAACCATATTTGCCACCGTCATTACTATTACTTTCATCACCATTGCAATAATCATTGTTGTTATTACTGTTATTATTCCTAAAATCAAAATTAGTTAATATTGTTGGTATCATCATTACTATCATCACTTTATCACCATAACTATCATTATTGTTACTATTGTGATCATATCTTCTTATCAATATTATTTTATCATCATTATTATTATAATATTAATATCAGTACTTACATTGCATTTATTGTTAGTGTCACTGTTATCCTTATTATTACCATAGCTATCATTGTTATTATTATTAATATCATTTTTGTTTTCATTACTGTTGCTGATGTTTGTTTTATTATGATTTATATGATTGCCATTATCATCGTCGTCGTCGTCGTTGTTGTTGTTGTTGCTGTTGCTGTTGTTGTTGTTGTCGTTGTTGTTTTGTTGTTATTATCATTATCATTATTAGTATTGTTGTTATTATTGTTTGTATTGGTATCATTATGATTGTTACCATCTTCATTAGCGTCTGATATTAGCAGACAGAAGGGCAATCAAAACAAAAACAAAACCCAGTGATAACGATAACAAGAACAGCAACGATTATAAGAATGGCAGCAACAACTGTGAGAACAATAATAGCAGTGACTACAACAGCAAAAGTGACAACAGTAATAGTAACAACAACGACAGTAATTGTGACAACCCTGATGAAAGTGACAACAACAACAGTAACAATGACAATAAAAACAACAATTATGAAAGTGTGACAGTAACAGTAAAAGGAATAACAACGACAACAACAAGGACAACAAACTAATGAAAGTGACAACAGCAAAAAAGACTGACAGTGACAACAACATCAACAACAACAGTAACACCATCAACAATCATGAAAGTGACAAAACAACAAGGACACCAGCAACAACAGTAACAACAACAGCAGCAGTGACAACAAAAACAACAATAACAAAAGTGACAACAACAACAGTAGCAGTGACAACAATAATGAAAATAACAACAGCAGCAGTAACAGTGATACCAAACACAACAGTAATAAAGGTGACAGTAATAAAGTAGCAGTGACAACAAAAACAACAATAACAAAATGACAACAACAACAGTAGCAGTAACAATAATGAAAATAACAACAGCAGCAGTGATAACAAACACAACAATAATAAAAAAGTGACAACAGCAACAATAACAGTGACAACAAAAACAACAACAATAAAAAATGACAACCACAACACCAGTGACAACAACAATAAAAAGGATAGTGATGAAAGAAGCGCATTTTTTGCTGTTATCATCATTACTGCTATCATTAATATCATTATAATCACCATAATCATTATAACTGTGAAAATTACTGCTTTTATCATCATGATCATATTCATTGTTATCATAGTAGTAGTAAAAGTAGCAGAAGTAGGAATATAAGTAATATCACCATCTTTATTACAATTATTGTTTGTATTTTTTTATCATTGTTTATTTTTAAATTTATTGTGTGTAAAAAAAAAAAATTGTAGGTATCCCCCTCATATCTCCTTTCTGCAGTTTACGTATCATAATTTGAAAGAAATCTTCAAGAATGTTGTCTTAGGGTGTTCCATTTTCTCTTTCTTTGAAACATATGTATTTTAAATGGGTTTAGTGACGCTGCACATATTTATACTCGAGTTTTCCTACTCATAAAAAGGGGGGGGTTTGTTTAACATACCGCAGATGAGGGAATGCTTTTGTAACCTTGAGGGTTTTATAGTATATATTTTTTGGAGATTTTTTGAAGGAATATATATTTTTTTCATATCATACTCAGGGATTTGATGTTCTTGTGCTCTTCCAATACTGTGGTTTGACTTAATTTCGAATACAAGAGATTTTTTTAAAGGTAGCATCTACTGAAGCAGTTATGTATTAGTCTTTAAAATTAATTTCTCAGTCAACTTGGAACTGTGACCCCCCCCCCCTCCTCCCCCCACCCCACCCTCTTCCTCCTTGTTAGTTTCTCATAATTCATAAATGAACATTTTTTTAAAAGGATTTATTGTTCACTTAAAATTAAATCATGGATTATTAGGCTTCGAAAACCGTTTTTTTTTTTTTTTTTTTTTTTTTTTTTTTATTATTCATTCATTCATTCTATCATTTTTCTTCAAACAGCAAAGTGGTTTATGATTCGAAATAATAGGCCTCAGCAAAGTGTGTGCTGTATGGTGTAGTGTGCGAAACCCATCCTGTAAAATCACAAAACCTTTCATTTCGGAAGCCATGCTTGTTACACACTCACTACTCACTACACTGTCCTGAGTATTCTTCACTGAGTATTTTCAAACACTGTACCATTTGCACAGTATTTATTCTGTACACTTGTTCTTTGACTCGCCGGTGCACACACACGCACACACACACACGTACACACACAGGTACACACACACCTGTGAATCCCCAAGGAAATAATTCTTGCAGGAAAAAAAAAAAGAGAGAGGAGAGAGAGAGAGAGAGAGAGAGAGAGAGAGAGAGAGAGAGAGAGAGAGAGAGAGAGAGAGAGAGAGGGGGGGAGGGGGGGGGGGGGGGAGGAGGAGGAGGAGAGGGAAAGAGAGAATAAGGATAAAAACAACAATAATAATAAGGATAATGATACTAATGATGAAAATAATGACAATAATAGTAATAATAAACATGATGATAATAATACTGGTGATAATAGAAATAATAACAATAATTTTGATGATGATGATGATAATGGTAATGATAATAATAATAACAATAACAATAACGATAACGATAACAATGATAATAATAATGAAAATTATGAAAATAACAATAAGAAGAAGAGGAAAAGAAAGAAGAAAAAGTAATATAAAACCCAAGATATACCCAAACACACACACACTCACACACAGGACAAGGAAAAACACTCGAGCGAAACAAAACAAAAACAGTACGAAGAACATGAGTCAAAACGCTAAATGACGTTTAACAGGATCATTAGGAGAAGAGGGGAGGGGGGGGGAGAGGCAGACAGGATGGGGAATTAGGACAGCCAGACAGGAGGCTAATGTTAGTACCCATAACCCAGCGTACTTCCGGCCTGTGACCCGAGCAGGCATGCAAACCCACCGGGGAGCCACGCGAACCCCGACCTTATTAGAGAGGGCGTTAAGGGTCATTATCTCGAGGGGAGGAAACGCGACGAAAGGCCAATTACATTTTCCCGTATCGTGATGGATGAGGAAAGTGCGATATATATTTTTCGAGATTCAGGTGATTGTGGTTTGGTCTGTCTCTCCAATGGCCGGTCCAGGAGGTGTATGTAAATTTTTCTCTCTTTTTTTTGTTTGTTTGTGTGTTGTGGATTATTTAGCTGTATGATGTTTTGTGTTTGTTTTATTTATTTATATGTATAATGATTTGTGTTTGTGTTTGTGTTTGTGTGTGTGTGTGTGTGTGTGTGTTGTGTGTGTGTGTGTGTGTGTGTGTGTGTGTGTGTGTGTGTGTGTGTGTGTGTGTGTGTGTGTGTGTGTGTTCGTTTGTGTGTGTGTGTGTTTATCTGTATGTATGTGTATGTGTGTGTATGTCTATCTATAAATTCACGTACATTAAATATATATATATATATATATATATATATATATATATATATATATAATATATATATTATATATATATTATATATATCCCTATTCATGATCATTCCTCGCATTCACCACATCCGAAACACCAAAAAGAGACTCAAGAGAGAGTGAAAGAGGAGTAAAGGAGAGATAACAAGAAAGGGAGAGAGAGAGAGAGAGAGAGAGAGAGAGAGAGAGAGAGAGAGAGAGAGAGAGAGAGAGAGAGAGAGAGAGAGAGGAGAGAGAGAGAGAGAGAGAGAGAGAGACAGAGAGACAGACAGACACAGACAGAGAGACAGAGAGACAGACAGAGAAAGAGAGAGAGAAAGAGAAAGACACGAAAACCCCAAACAAATTTTAGTTCTTCCTCGTCTACCCATTCTTCTCTTCCATGACACAGTCCCTCCTGAATGACGTATGTTCCCCATCTCTTCTACCTCTTTCTTTTTCAATTTTTCTTTTCCTCACATTTTTCTTGAAGGAATAGGGAGAGGGTGGAGGTCGACCGCGTGTCCCTCTCACTCTACAAGCGCCGTCAACAATCAGCAAATGGAAGAGTGAGCGAAAGATATGTATACACAGAGAGAGGGAGAGGGAGGGAAAAGAGAGAGAGAGAGAGAGGAGAGAGAGAGAGAGAGAGAGAGAGAGAGAGAGAGAGAGAGAGAGAGAGAGAGAGAGAGGGGGGGGGGGGGGGGAAGAGTGAGCGAAAAAGTGAGCGAGTGTGACCCCGGATACGAACTTACGCACACACACACACGCGTATGCACGTGGATATGTATACACAGGGATGCACGTTCATATGTATACACAGAGAGAGGGAGAGGGAGAGGGAGAGAGAGAGGGAGAGGGAGAGGGAGAGGGAGAGAGAGAGAGAGAGAGAGAGAGAGAGCAGAGAGAAGAGAGAGAGAGAGAGGGAGAGGGAAGAGGGAGAGAGGGAGAGGGAGAGGGAGAGGGAGAGGGAGAGGGAGAGGAGAGGGAGAGGAGAGGAGAGAGAGATAGAGAGGCGGGGGGGAGAGAGAGGAGTGAGGGAGAGAGAGGGGGGAGAGAGAGAGAGAGAGGGAGAGGGAGAGGGGAGAGAGAGAGAGAGTAGAGAGGAGAGAGAGAGAGGAGAGAGAGAGAGAGAGAGAGAGAGAGAGAGAGAGAGAGAGAGAGAGAGAGAGAGAGAGAGAGAGAAAGAGAGAAAGAGAGAGAGAGAGAGAGAGAGGGGGGTGAGGAAGAGAGAGGGGGGAAGACAGAGACAGACACACATACAGATAGACAGACACACAGACTAATACACAGACACACAGACAGAAAAAAACAGAAATATGTGGAGAGAAAGAAAAGAGCGAGGGAGAGAGTGAAAGAGGAAGAAAATATTTGGGGAAATTAAAAAAGAAAAAGAGATAAAAGAGGAAAAGGGATAAAATAAAAATGTGTGAAGTGACAGAAAAAAAAAAAATCAGAAAAAAACATGAAGTGAACGCACATAAAGGCCAATAATAAGCTTCAGGTTGCACATGTATTTCATAGAAATGATATTTATTGCAATTAGAATACAACTTTTATGTTAAACGGTTACTCACTTGTTCTCAATGACCTTCACAGTTTAAAGTCGTAGAAAGGTATTTTTTTTAAAGTAAGTCTTACGATTTATAAAATAGAAAATATTAAGAAAAAGAAAAAACTAAAATGAAAAGCGAAATAAAATGAGAAGAAATGAAACAAACGAAATAAAAAAGAAAGAAAAAAAGTAAGTCTTACGATTTAGAAAACAGAAATATATCAAGAAAAAAAAAACACAAACTAAAATCTTCCAAAAAAGACTAAGAGCGAAATAAAACGAAAAAGAAATGAAACAAACGAACCAATCCCTTCAAAAATATAAAGAATGAAAAAAAAAGAATAGACGAATAAATAAATAAGCATTCAACTCGCCGCAACCCTCAAACAGCAACAAAAGACAGCTGCATACTGTACATACGAGAGAATCCAACGCCCTTTTAAGAAACATTGGTATCGATTTGACATTCTGTTCCATTGTGTCTGTAGACGCTGTACCTCAACAAAACAACGGAAGTGTCTGAACTCTCTCCACTTTTGGCTATTTTTTCCCCCTCTTTGTCTGTGTGTCTGTTGTCTGTCTGTTCTGGATTTCTCTGTTTCTTTTGCGTTTTGATCTTTTTTTTGGGTTTTCCTCTTGTCTGTGTGTGTGTCTGTCTGTTCTGCATTTCTCTGTTTCTTTTGGCGTTTTGATCTTTCTTTTTGGGTTTTCCTCTTGTCTGTGTGTCTGTCTGTGTGTGTGTCTGTTCTGTATTTCTCTGTTTCTTTTGGCTATTTTTTCCCTCTTGTCTGTGTGTCTGTCTGGTCTGAACT
>NW_020869759.1:120105-137605 GCF_003789085.1 Penaeus vannamei | reverse complement strand
TGTGAATGGTTGTTATGAGTGAACTTGATTTTTTTTACTAGATATTTATTAGGCGTGAATATTTGTTATGAGTGAAGTTGAGATTTTTATTAGATATTTATGAGGTGAATGGTTGTTATGGTGTATTTTTTTCTTTTTTGTTAGATTTTTATGAGGTGTGAATGTTTGTTATGAGTGAAGTTGAGTTTTTTCTTTTTATTAGATGTTTATGAGATGTAAATAGTTGTTATGAGTGAAGTTGAGTTTTTTATTAGATATTTATGAGGTGAATGTTTTGTTATGAGGTATTTTTTTCTTTTTTATTAGATTTTTATGAGGTGTGAATGGTTGTTATGAGTGAAGTTGAGTTTTTATTAGATATTTATGAGGTGAATGGTTATGATGTATTTTTTGTTGTTTTTATGAGGTGTGAATGGTTATGAGTAAAGTTGATTTTTTTACTATGAGTGAAGTTGAGATTTTTTATTAGATATTTATGAGGTGATTGGTTCTTATGTTTTTTTCTTTTTTATTAGATATTTATGAGATGTAAATAGTTGTTATGAGTGAAGTTGAGTTTTTTTTATTATAATTTATGAGGTGAATGGTTGTTATGATTTTTTTTTTTAGATTTTTTGAGGTGGTGAATGTTTGTTATGAGTGAAGTTGAGTTTTTTCTTTTTATTTGATATCTATGAGGTGTGAATGATTGTTATGAGTAAAGTTGAGTAATGGGTAAGGATTGGGTTGATTATGAATGTTGAGTACATATGAGTAAATGATTATTATGAATGAATTGATTACGAAGGATCAGTGATTGTGAGTAATGAATAATTATGATCGTAATTGATATCCTAATCATTACTATTCTTCACTGTCTTTCTTAAAACGGTTTTAATAATTGGTATTACTATCATCATCGTCATCATCAGTATCATCATCTTTATCATCATTATCGTCACTTCTATTATCATTATCGCTATTCGATTGTTATGATCATCATTATCATTAGTGTCATCATTATTAGTATCATTATCATCATTATTAATATCATGATCAACATTATTAGTGTCATCATTATTATATCATTATTTTTTAAAAGTAGCTGTAGTAGTTGTGGTAGTAGTAGTAGCAGTATGAGTATTACTGAAACCTTTTTCATTGTCATTATTATTTCATTTTTTGACAAAAACATCAACATGTTTTTATTACTTTTATTATCATTATTACTATCATTATGATTATCATTACTATTGCTATCATTATCTTTCTTATCTTTATCCTTATCATTACTATTATTATTCATTATGACTATCATTATGATTATCATTACTATCATTGTTATAACTCTTATTTATTATCAATATTATCATTATTATCGTTATTATTAGTAATAGTATTAGTACTAGTAGTAATAGTATCATCATCAGTATGATTATCATTATTATTGTTATCATCATTATTTTATCATCTTAATCAGTGTTGGTATTATTACAGTTGTTATCATTATTATTTCATTACTATAATTGTTGGTACTATCATCATTATCATTGCTACTAATTTTATCATTACTTTTTTATCATTATCATTATTATCATTATTTGTCATTATTACTATCATCACTCTCATTATTATTATCATTATCATTATTGTTATTGTAATTATCATTATTGTTATCATTACTATTTTCATTGTTATCATCATTGTTACTATCGCAAAAATAGCATAATTAAGCATTACTTCACTATCATTATCATTATTGTTATCATTATCATTATTTGCATTAGTATAATCGTTTTTATTATCGTCATGATTATCATTAGTAGTAGTATTATCATAATTATATACTTTTTGATGGTTGTTGCTGTGTTTTATTGCTATTGTTATTTTCATCATTATCCTACTCATCATCATCTTTATTAGTGCAATTAATATCATAAATATTAGTCGCAGATATTTTCTTTATATACTTTGTGATTCATTTTTAGAGTTGTCTCTCTCTCTTCTCTCTCTCTCTCTCTCTCTCTCTCTCTCTCTCTCTCTCTCTCTCTCTCTCTCTCTCTCTCTCTCTCTCTCTCTCTCTCTCTCTCTCTCTCTCTCTCTCTCTCTCTGTCTTTCTTTCTCTCTTTACTATCCTTCCTTATCTACATATATTTTCCTTTCAGGAGTACGTTCTCGTCCACATTCACGTTGACGTTCCCGGAAGATTACAGTATTCATCATCTGCTAATTACAGTTTTGATTATCTTCTTAATTACGGGGGCTGATTATACCACGCAATCATTACCCCTAGCGATAATCAAAACTTTACCCTGATATGTGGTAAAAAGGCAAGACGAAGGTCGTCTTATTGTTTTTTTAAGGTAAGGTTCATCCGGAAGACATTTTGGAAGACGGTGTTGTGGTGTTGTGGTGTTGTGGTGGTGTTGTTGTGTTGTTGGTGGTGTTGCTGTGTTGTGGTGGTGTTGTGGTGGTGGTGTTGTGGGGTGTTGTGGATGCAGGTTTGGTGTTTTTGAATCTGATTGATTGGTTTGCTCGTCTTATCAGCGGTGTATGTAAGCACACAACACACAACACACACACACACACACACATACACACACACACACACACGCACACAACACAACACACATACACACACACACACACACACACAACACACACATACATATAGATAGATGGATAGATTAATATATTCATATACATATATACATACATACATATGTATATATGTATATAAATATGCATATGCATATATACAAACATGTATATATCTATGTACATAAGCACACACACACGTACACACACACACACACACACACACACACACACACACACACCACACACACACACACACACACACACACACACACACACACACACACACACACACACACACACACACACACACACACACACACACACACACACACACACACACACACACACACACATATATATATATATATATATATATATATATATATATATATATATATATATATATATATATATATATATATATATATAATATATATATATATATATATATATATATATATATATAAGAATACACACACATAAATACATATAAATGTATACTCGTACATACATATATACATACGCACACACACACACACACACACACACACACACACACACACACACAACACACATATATATACATAATATATATATATATATATATATATTATATATATATTATATATATATATATATATATATATATATATATATATATATATAATATATACATATAACAGCAAATAACACCCTTAGCAACATAGAGAAGGGGAAAGAAATTAATGTACTACGAGTGATAATACAAACAAAGATTACGTTTGGGATTGTGACAAATATTGCAATTGTAGATAATTTTTATACAAGGTAGTTGTAGAGTTAATTTTTATTTTTATTTCATCTATTATATTTATCATTATTATCTTTTTTTTTTTTTTTTTTTTTTTGCATAGCATGAATAAGGGCTATTGTGTATGTTGACTTACCTTAGTTATTATCTAAACCCGCCACATTAAGTATAATAGCAGTAATTAAAAAGCCATTTGATATTAAACTTGTCACCATGAAAGAGTTTGCGTGTACAAGCAATAAATCAGAGTAAATTGTTTTACAAGGGAATAAGTGGGTGAAATAGAGAATATTAAAAACCATAGCGATGTTTAAGCGTAACAATAACAATAATGAGAACACTGACAGTTACTAAAGAACAAAACGGTTAGATAAAGATAATACTTAGGATAGTCAGAGATGAAAATAACAATATAAATAACAATATTTACATTAATTATAATGGATATAATTTTGACAAGTTATATGAAGACAACCATTTTTTATCTTCTATCTGTACTACAATTACTTACTACTATATATCTCTCTAAAAAAGTTTTTACAATATATTTCATTAAACTAGATCAGGAGCTCCCAGTCTGTGACCTACAACAAATACATAATAATCTGCATGGCACCGTCCATTCATCTTTTCAGAGACAGTTGTTACTAGTTTATGAATGGTGCAATAGTGTCAGTAGTTACAGGACTAGAGCACCCTATGGAAAGCTTGTAGTTTATTCATATGTGGGAGATAGTTATATGCAGGTACACACACACACACACACACACACACACACACACACACACACACACACACACACACACACACACACACACACACACACACACACACACACACACACACAGAGTGAGAGAGAGAGAGAGAGAGAGAGAGAGAGAGAGAGAGATGATGAAGTTAATGATAATAATGCTTACAATAACAAAAATAGTAATAACAATAACAACAATGATAATAATAGCAGTAATAATAACGATGATCAGAGAAATGTTAATGATAATAGTAATGGAAATAACGATAATAATAATAATAATAATGGCAATAACGATAATAATAATGATGGAAATAACGATAATAATAATAATAATAATAATAATAATAATAATAATAATAATAATAATAATAATAATAATAATAATAATAATAAAAATATATAATTGAAAAAGACGATGCATGCAGTTGACCTCCCAAGGCGACTTTGCGAGCGAGTGGCGACTGCCGCGGCGAGGGACAGGACCCAGGTCAACGAAGGGCGGAGAACACTGGACTATCGTGGCATTGCAGTCAAAAGAATCTTCCCTTTGAATACATTACTGCGATGTATGTGTCTTTCCGCTTTTGTTGTGTGTGTGTGTGTGTGTGTGTTACATTAATGCAATGTATGTGTCTTTCCGCTTGTTTGTGCTTGTTTGTTGTGTGTGTGTGTGTTACATTAATGCGATGTATGTGTCTTTCCGCTTGTTTGTGTGTGTGTGTGTGTATGTGTGTGTTTGTGTGTGTGTGTGGGTGTATGGGTGGATGTATGTGTCTTTGCGGGCGTGTGTGTGTGTGTGTTTGGGTGGATGTGTGTGTGTGTGTTGGGTGGTGTGTGTGTGTGTGTGTGTGTGTGTGTGTGGTGTGTGTGTGTGTGTGTGTGTGTGTGTGTGTGTGTGTGTGTGTGTGTGTGTGTGTGTGTGTGTGTGTTACATTAATGCGATGTATGTGTTTTTTCTGCTTGTTTGTGCTTGTTTGTTGTGTGTATGTGTTGTGTGTGTGTGTGTGTGTTTGTGTATGGGTGATGTGGTGTTTGTGTGCGTGTGTGTGTGTGTTTGTGTATGGGTGGATGTGTGTGTTTGTGTGTGTTTGTTTGTGTATGGGTGTGTGTGTGTGTGTGTGTGTGTGTTTGTGTTTTGTGTGTATTTGCGTGCGTGCGCGAGATCGCAGTATCAACATTCGTGACACTAACCCATCAGCATCCGTGGCTCTAGAGGCACTGACCCTTTGCAAATGAAGGCAATAAAAAGCGAGGCACTGGCTTGGCACTGGAGGTGATGGCACTGTCATTCCTGGAGCAAGAGTGCACAGCCTGTAAGCGGTGAAGGCACCGACGTCTGTTACCCTGTCTTCGCGCAGCCAATCTTGGACAGTAGCCCTGGAACCGTTCAGTCAAAGTGATTGTAATATAACACCCCCAATCACATAATATAACATCCCCAGTCACATAGTATAACACCAATCGCATATCATAACACCCCAATCACATAGTATAACACCGGAATCACATAATATAACACCCCAATCACTATAGTATAAACACCAATCGCATGATACACCCCCATTCACATAATATAACACCCGCCAATCACAAATATAACCACCCCAATCACATATAAACACCCCCAATTCATACATAAACCCCCATTCACATGATATAACACCCCATCACATATAATATCAACACACCCCAATCACATAATATAACACCCCAATCACATAGTTCATATATAACACCCCAATCACATAATATAACACCCCCAATCACATATAACACCCCAACACATATATAACACCCCCCATCACCACCCCAATCACATAGTATAACAGCAGTCACATAATATAACACCCAGTCACATATATAACACCCCCGATCACATAATATAACATCCCAATCCCATTATAACACCCCCAATCACATATATAACACCCCAATAATATACACCCCCAATCATAATATAACACAATCACATATAACACCCCAACACATAATATAAACACCCCAATCACATAGGTTAACCCCCAATCACATATAACACCCCCAATCATATAACAATCACATCATATAACGCCCCCAATCACATAACTGGCCAATCGACGCTCGGATTGTGCACGCGGAATATAGCCGTCATACCAGGGACTAGACTCAATCAGAATCACATTTCGGAAACCAAATGAAGTTAGTGAGGCCGAATATTACATTAGGAAGAAGCTGCATCCCAACGCTGGTATACTATATTGCATTTAACGTAAGAAAAGTACTCGGATTTTTTTTTTTTCCAATGTCCGTTAATTATGTTGCATTCAACGTAAAAATAAGTATTTGGAATCTTTCCTTTTTTTCACAATGTCTGTTAATTATTCTAAGTGTTGTTGCTAATATCGTCGCCAGGATTGATATATTTATTGGTAGGATTGTCGTTTTAATTGTTATTACCGTTTTCTTTATTGTCATTATTATTGTTGTTATTGACGGGATCATTGCTCCTAGAACTACAATTCATATTACAACTCCTACAACAAATATTATCAAAATCATTGTGTTATTACCATCTTCAGTATTATTATTATTTTGATTGTTATTGTTGTTGTTACTGTATTATCAATATTTTCTCTATAAATCATTAAATTGGCGAATACGTTGTCAGTGTCATCAATAGTCATAATAAATGGGTGTCCTGAGAAATTCTTTATGTTAAAAATAGATAAATAAATAAAAAATAGTATGTTTCTCTCCTCTTAAATTATTTAGTAGGAGAAATATATATCTAAATGAATTGATTCCCTTTGGCAAATGTAGAAAAGGTATGAATGAGAACGAATATCTTCACAATATAGGAAATGCTTTTAACCGATTTCGAATATATCTTCGTCAGAAATACATTTATTTGTGACGAAGATATAGTCGAAAGCGATTAAATACATCTCTCGTATTGTGAAGATATTCGTTCTCATTCGTACCTTTTCTACAAGATATATCTCAGTCAAATTGCGATGGGGATTAAAATATCTTCAATTGCTTTAATTAAAATCAGTGTAGTTTAAGCATAACCATTGGCTTACTCGCTCTTTCATTCTGTCACACACGCACGCATATACGCACGCTCTCTCTCTCTCTCTCTCTCTCTCTCTCTCTCTCTCTCTCTCTCTCCTCTCTCTCTCTCTCTATCTTCTATCTATCTATCTTCTCTCTCTCTCTCTCTCTCTTCTCTCTCTCTCTCTCTCTCTCTCTCTCTCTCTCTCTCTCTCTCTCTCTCTCTCTCTCTCTCTCTCTCTCTCTCTCTCTCTCTCTCTCTCTCTCTCTCTCTCTCTCTCTCTCTCTCTCTCTCTCTCTCTCTCTCTCTCTCTCCCTCTCTCTCTCTCTCTCTCTCTCTTTTAAATACAAAACTAAGAGTCTCAACATAAATCAAATATTTAAAAAATATCAACTTCATCATGAATTTGGCAAAGCAGTGATTGAATATTAGAACAGAACAGGAAGGGAATATGATATAAGATTTAATGCCGTTTCGAAGGATTATCTAAGGAGTGGATTAGGGATGAATCTGGTATCAATCATCACGAGTGGGATAAGATAAGTCGGGTATGTGGGTACATGTGTAATGTGTGTAATTGGGTAATTACAGGAGGAATGGGGTGGATAGGTATAGTGACAGAAGATGGGGGGGGGGAGGTTTTGATATATATGTACATACATATGTGTGTTTGTGTGTGTTTGTGTGTGTGTGTTGTGTGGTGTGTGTGTGTGTGTGTTTGTGTGTGTGTGTGTGTGTGTGTGTGTGTGTGTGTGTGTGTGTGTGTGTGTGTGTGTGTGTGTGTGTGTGTGTGTGTTGTGTGTGTGTGTGTGTGTGTGTGTGTGTGTGTGTGTGTGAGTGCGTGTGTGTGTGACCAATAACCAGCTATAACCTTTATTAGTTCAAGGAATACCATAACCTCTTACTGAAAGGTTCTTTTTTCATCAATATGATAACCCGAAATCTGTTGATATTTTTTATTTATTATTATTTTTTTTAATCAGTATAAATCACAATATCCATAAGCATTTTTCCCTTGGCGTGTTATTCTCTTCTCTTTTTTATTTCATTATTTCTCTCTCCCTTTTCTTTCTTTGTATTTCCTTTTTTTTTTCCTTTGTTTTTTGTTTCTTTTCTTTTCCTTCTCTTTCCCTTCGTTTTTTGTTTCTTTTCTTTTCCTTCATTTTCCCCTTTTTTTTTTGTTTCTTTCTTTTCCTTCTCCTTTCCTTTGTTTTTTTTGTTTCTTTTCTTTTCCTTCCTTTTCCCCTTTGTTTTTTTTGCTTCTTTTCTTTTCCCTTTTTTTTTCCCTTCGTCCTTTTAAATTTCTTTTCTTTTTACCTCGATTTTTTTTCCTTCTTCTTCTCTTTTTCTCTCTCTCTCTCCTTTCGCCAGCCGCTTTCCATCTACATAATCATCGCCACAACAAGAAAACGAGGGGGGGATCTCTGTGTATAAGCTGGGATCATGAGAACAAAAAGTCTCAGCTGTGATAGACGTAAATCATATAATTATTCCAGGAAGATTCAGCATGGCCGTGCGCACGACAGCCACGAGGATGCGTGCTTGTCTTCGCTGGTTGGTTGGTGGTTGGTGGGGGGTTGGGGTGAGGGGTGGTGGGTGGTGGGGTGGTTGGTGGTTGGTGGGGTGGTGGGGAGGGAGTGGTGGTGGGGATGGGGAAAGGGGTGGTGGTGGGGATAGGGGTGGGTGGTGGGGGTGGTTTGGTGGGGGTGGGGGGTGGGTTAGGGGATGGGGGTGGTGGTGGGGTGGTTGGTGGTGGTAGGGAGGGGAAGGGGGGTGGAGGTGGGGGTGGTTGGGGTTGATAGATGATTTTATATAATGAGTTGGATTTTTTTTTCTTTTTGTACTCAGTTTGTTTGTCTGTAGGTTTGTTTGTGTGTATGTAGGTCTTGCTCTGTTTCTATTTCTGTGGTTGTCTCTCTCTTTCTCTTTCTCTGTTCTCTCTCTCTCTCTCTCTCTCTCTCTCTCTCTCTCTCTCTCCTCTCTCTCTCTCTCTCTCTCTCTCTCTCTCCTCTCTCTCTCTCTCTCTCTCTCTCTCTCTCTCTCTCTCTCTCTTTCTCTCCTTTCTTCTCTCTCTCTCCTCTCTCTCTCTCTCTCTCTCTCTCTCTCTCTCTCTCTCTCTCTCTTCCTTCTCTCCTATTCCCATTCGATTTTCTATCTCTGTTTCTTTTTCTTCTTCTTTCTTCTTTAACCTTAGTTAGCGTAGCGTGTTGTGAATCGAAACTCATGTGTCTTTTTTGTGTTTTTTTTCCTCTGTGTGTAGGTTTAATTGGATTATATTTTTTCTGTTTTTTTTTTATAATTGCATGTATGTTATTCCTGTCATCATTTCAGTATTTTCTGTGTGCTTACCATGATTTTGTCTTTGTTTATTTATTAGTTTCATTTATTTATTCCTTATCTATATTTCATTTGTTTGTTTTGTTTGTTTGTGGATTTCATTGGATTTTGATATTATTTCCCATATATTTGTGGTTTATTTTTCTTAATAATTCCCTACACATTCTTTTGTGTGCTTACAATGATTTTGTCTTTATTTATTTATCAATTTCATTTATTTATTCCTTATCTATTATTTTTCTATTTTTTTTTGTATTTCATTGGATTTTGATATTATTTCCATCTATTTGTGTTTTTTTTTCTTAATAATTCCCTACACGTTCTTTTGTGTGCTTACAATGATTTTGTCTTTATTTATTTATTAGTTTCATTTATTTATTCCTTATCTATATTTCCTTTGTTTATAATTCTTCTTTTGTATATCATTGGATTTTGATATTATTTCCATATATTGTGGTTTATTTTTCTTCATTTATGAATTTCATTTATATATCCTTATCTTATTATATTTCATTTATTTATTATTCTTTTTTGTATTTCATTGGATTTTAAATCATATTTCCCATATATTTGTGGTTTATTTTTCTTAATAATTCCCTACACATTCTCGTATATGTAGCTGCTTTTATTCCATTCAACGCGTTACTGTATTTGTTTTTGTTGTTGTTGTTGTTGTTTTTATCATGTTTATAGTGACGAGGGTTGGCATATGCCAGGTAACGGGGGCTAGGGAAAACAGGTCAAGAGTGAAGTGACATTTTCATAACACAGAAAGTTGCATGTTGCTTTTATTCCATTCAACGCGTTACTTGTGTTTTTGTTGTTGTTTTGTTGTTGTTGTTGTTTTTATCATCTGTTTATAGTGACGAGGGTTGGGCATATGCCAGGTAACGGAGGCTAGGGAATCTGAGGTCAAGAGTGAAGTGACGTTTTCATAACACAGAAAGTTGCATGTTGCTTGACAAGAGAGATGCTATAGCGGTGTGGTCAAGGCTCTCTTAGCGGGGGACAATGCGTTTTATTCTCTTTGTTTGTTTGTTTGTTTGTCTGTCTGGCTGTCTGGCTGTCTTTATCTCTCTCTGTTTGTATTACTGTCTCTCTCTGTCGCTGTCTCTGTCTTTCTCTGTCTCTCTCTGTCTCTGCCTCTGTCTGTCTGTCTGTCTCTCTGTCTCTCTGTCTCTCTCTCTCTCTCTCTCTTCTCTCTCTCTCTCTCTCTCTCTCTCTCTCTCTCTCTCTCTCTCTCTCTCTCTCTCTCTCTCTCTCTCCCTCCCTTTCGTTTCCTATTCCTTCCTCCCTCCCCATCACCTTCCTTCCACGTCTATCAATCCTCCTCTTTTTCTCTCCCTCCCTACCCAAGCTACCTACCAATCTACTAACCTCTCTCCTCATACCTTCTTCTCCCCCTCCCCCCTCTCTATCTCTCTCTGACTATTTCTCTCTCTCTCCCCTCCCCCCCCTCCCTCTCTCCCTCCCCCCTCCCTCCCTAACTACCTACCTGCCGCTCCCCTTCCCCCTCCCTCCCCCCCCCTTCCCACCCCCACTCTCTTTCAAATCCAGAGGGAGGGAAAAAACAAGAGTGCAGGTCCCTCCCTGGCATCGGATTCCCCTCCACCTCCCCCGCCCTGCCCCTCCTACCCACGCCCGCCCACCACCAACTACCCCCGCCCCTCCTGCTCCCTCACTGACCCCGCCCCGCCCGACCCCTTACTGCCCTCCCTACCTCCTCCTGTCCCCTCAGTGCCCCCTCCTGCTCCTCTCCTCTCCTGCTGCCTCACTGCCCTCCTGCTCCCTCACTGCCCTCTCCTGCTCCCTCACTGCCTCCGCCCGCGCCACACCAACTACCCCCCGCCCCTCCTCCCTCACTGCCCCTCTCTTGCCCTTCCTGCCCCTCACTGCCCTCTCCTGCCCTCCTGCCCCTCACTGCCCTCTCCTGCCCTCACTACCCCGCCCCCGCCCTCTCCTGCCCCTCACTGCCCCCGCCCGCCCTCTCCTGCCCCTCAGTGCCCCCTCCTACCCCTTCACTGCCCCCGCCGCCTGCCCGCCCGCGCCGTGCCCTTCCCAGCCGCGGGGAAGGAGTAGCCACGCGACCTCTCGCCGCCGTGCGCTGACCAGGATGTTGAGCATCGCCCGGGGAACCAACAGGATCTGGGTGGTTGTTTACGTAGCGCACCGTCGCCCTGGCCTCGCTTACGGTGCGGCGTCGGTCGGGTCCCCGTCGGCGCTGGCGAACCGACGGGGCGCCACGGAGGTCTCTGTCGTGGTGCATCAGCGGGGTATCTGGTTCACGGGGAGGTCGAGAGAGCTGGTGCAGGGAGGTAGGCTCGCCGCTTCTCCTAACGGGGTTCAGGCCTTAGGGGCGGATCCCCGGGGGTCTGGCGCGTTTCCGATTGGCTCCTCTCGTCGGGCGCCGCAAGGGTCTTAATCCCGTGGCTCCTTGGCCGGCTCTTGACATCCCTCTGGGTCGTTCATGCCAATCATGACCTACTGACCCTCAAGCCAAAAGGTGACTCAAGAAGGTGCAGTCGAACTCGCTACGTGGGACCGGAGGCGCTATGGTTCAGATTGCTTAAGCCGCGCGCGGGATCGTCGACCTTACGGCCCGGTGGAGACGCAATTGTTTCACACCCCACTGCGGATTTTGCTTGCTTGACAACAGTAAGATTTGGAAAAATTTTGCGTGATCAAGCGTGTGATTTTGTATGTTCCCAAACACGCCAAAAAACATATGCTGTATTTTTGCGTTGTCCTCCCCAAAGCTTGTAATAATGATTCTTGCAGTCTGTGGGCTTTCACTCGTGTGTTATCCCGGCGCAGAAAAACCCAAAGCCTTGCAACAGCTTTTTCTTGAGAACCTAGAATGATGATGTTGCAGAAATCAATTCACACATACACTCCATATATATACAGAAAAAATATTTAATAATAAAATATTTAATAATAAAACTAGCATCATTAAACCATACCAGAAGGCCTTTTAAAATCCCATAACAATTAAAGCGAAAAATAACATATATTTACACAAACAGCAATCCCACAGCCAACAACAGACTAAATCCGAAACGCGACTTCACAACAAACAGCTAAATATAGAAGAAACAGAGAAAAATACATAAAAGAAGAGGAATGAGAAGAAAAACAAACAAGAAAAAGAAAAGAAAAACAAAAAGCAAAGAAAAAAATTAGAACAAGAAGAACAAGAGAAGAAAAAATAAAAAAAAATAAACATCGAAACATATGAGAAGAAAAACAAACAAACACGAAAATAACGAAAACAAATCAAAGAAAACAATTAAAAGAAAAACAACAACAACAAAAGAAGAAAACAAAACACAAAAAACAGAGAAACATAGCAACCTTTCTCTTATTCACGAAGTACCCCGCCAGTATCCAAGACGAGCAAGGGACGAGTCGGCTTCACAGGTCATTGACCATCGGACCCGCTCGGTCACAGTCCGACGGGTAAAGAAGACCTCATGACTACCATGCACGGGGGGAGAAAGACCTGAAAAACAATAACAATAACAACGAAGAAGGTGATTTTTTTCGTTTTTTATATAGAAGAGAATTAGAGAGAGAGAGAGGAACTGTATAGAAAGAGAGAATTGAAGGAGAGAGAGAGAGGAACTATATAGAAAGAGAGAATTGAAGAGAGAGAGAGAACTATAAAAGAGAGAATTGAAAGAGAGACAAGAGAATTGAAGGAGAGAGAGAGAGGAACTATATAGAAAGAGAGAATTATTAAGAGAGAGAGAGAGGAACTATATAGAAAGAGAGAATTGAAGGAGAGAGAGAGAGAGAGAACTATATAGAAGAGAGAATTTTAGAGAGGAACTATATAGAAAGAGAGAGAATTGAAGAGAGAGAGAGAGAGGAACTATATAGAAAGAGAGAATTGAAGGAGAGAGAATTGAAGGAGAGAGAGAGGAACTATATAGAAAGAGAGAATTGAAGGAGAGAAAGAGAGGAACTATATAGAAAGAGAGAATTGAAGGAGAGAGAATTGAAGGAGAGAGAGAATTGAAGAGAGAGAGAGAAATATATAGAAGAGAGAATATGAGAGGAAAGAGAGAATTGAAGGAGAGAGAATTGAAGGAGAAAGAGAGGAACTATATAGAAAGAGAGAATTGAAGGAGAGAGAATTGAAGGAGAGAGAGAGGAAATATATAGAAAGAGAGAATTGAAGGAAGAGAAAGAGAGGAACTATATAGAAAGAGAAATTGAAGGAGAGAGAACTGAAGAGAGAGAATTGAAGGAGAGAGAGAGGAACTATATAGAAGAGAGAATTGAAGGAGAGAAAGAGAGGAACTATATAGAAAGAGAGAATTGAAGGAGAGAGAGAGGAACTATAGAGAAAGAGAGAATTGAAAGAGAGAGAATTGAAGGAGAGAGAGATGAACTATATAGAAAGAGAGAATTGAAGGAGAGAGAATTGAAGGAGAGAGAGAGAGGAACTATATAGAAAGAGAGAATTGAAGGAGAGAGAGAGGAACTATATAGAAAGAGAGAATTGAAGGAGAGAAAGAGGAACTATATAGAAAGAGAGAATTGAAGGAGAGAGAGAGGAACTATAGAGAAAGAGAGAATTGAAGGAGAGAGAGATGAACTATATAGAAAGAGAGAATTGAAGGAGAGAGAGAGAGGAAATATATTAAGAAGAGAGAATTGAAGGAGAGAGAGAGAGAGGAACTATATAGAAGAGAAATTGAAGGAGAGAGAGGAACTATAGAGAAAGAGAGAATTGAAGGAGAGAGAGAGGAACTCTATAGAAAGAGAGAATTGAAGGAGAGAGAGAGGAACTATAGAGAAAGAGAGAATTGAAGGAGAGAGAGAGAGGAACTATATAGAAAGAGAGAATTGAAGGAGAGAGAGAGGAACTATATAGAAAGAGAGAATTGAAGGAGAGAAAGAGAGGAAATATATAAGAAGAGAGAATTGAAGAGAGAGAGAGAGAGGAACTATATAGAAAGAGAGAATTGAAGGAGAGATAGAGGAACTATAGAGAAGAGAGGAAGGAGAAGAGAGAACTATAGAGAAAGAGAGAATTGAAGGAGAGAGAGACAGGAACTATAGAGAAAGAGAGAATTGAAGGAGAGAGAAATGAATTATATAGAAAGTGAACTGAAGGAGAGAGAGAGGAACTATATAGAAAGAGAGAATTGAAGGAGAGAGAGAAAGAGAGGAAGAAAAACGAAGGAACTTATTGATGGTAAAAAATCTTATGGGTCATACGTAGAGGAAAGGATGTGGAACATAGCCAAAATAATAATAATAACAAGAATGATGATAATGATAATAATAATGATAATGATAATAATAATGATAATGATAATAATGGTAATAACAATAAAAATAATAATAATTATTATAATTATAATGAGAAGATAAACAGGGATGATAAAAAAAGATAAACAGGGAGATGAGAGACTGTCTTTAGTGATTATGCTCTGGATAAGAATCAATAAATGCAATACTTTTTAATATTAATTCATCCATCCTTTATAAGCATTGCAATAAGCTTTTTCATCAATAGAAATAGAATTAATAATTTCTATCGTCGATATTATTAATCAATATCGGTATAGCTACAGCAGTAACAATATTTTGTATCTTTTATTAATATAATAATAATTACAAAACTGTAATATTATCAAACCAGAAAAGAAACACGCGAATTATATATAGATATTTAACCATTATTCAGAACACGAACACACGAAAAAAAAAAAAAAAAAAATTACCATCGAGAAAAAAATCTCTTAAAAAATCTCTTAAATCCTGTATATTTTACCTTTGGGATTCATTAACGTTGACTTCGCCCAGTTGTTGCATGCACGATTTCATGTTTTGCAATAATCACTCTTCAACTGGCACTTACTTCCGCATGGTATGTTTAATTGGCAGTTTAGATTCCCGAAGTGAGTGGAAGAAAAAAAAAAAGGAAAGAAAAAAAGATGTATAAAACTAAAAAGATGTATAAAGATGTATAAAAGGAAAAAGACTTTCCACATTGCTTCGGTGAACTTTCTACAGCCGGTATGTCACCCTTTCAGACTTGGGTGCAAACCTGCATTTCCTTTCTCTCCAGGTATTTGTTCTTTTCATTGTTTCGTTTGGTCTTTCTCTCTGGTTCTCTTGATTTTTTTCCCCTTTTCTCTTTCTAATCTGTCTCTTTGGCTCTCTCTGTCTCTTTCTCAGGTCTTCCAACCTTTTTTCTTTGTCGTTGCTTCTCTGTCTCTCTGTCTGTCTGTCTGTCTGTCTGTCTCTCTCTGTCTCTCTCTCTCTCTCTCTCTCTCTCTCTCTCTCTCTCTCTCTCTCTCTCTCTCTCTCTCTCTCTCTCTCTCTCTCTCTTTCTCTCTCTCTGCCTCTCCTTCCCTCCCTTCCCTCTTCCTCCCTCTCTCCCTCCCTCCCTTCCTCCCTCTCGTGTATGTGTGTGACCTGTGCCATTATGGTACGGAAGTGTATACAAAAATTCTTGACAGATAATGCATTTTCATCCTTGAGAAATTGGTTAAAGTGTAGCCATTAAACAGAGTGTCCAGGGTTTCAATGAAAAGTATCTGTTATAATGACATCTATTTACCTGTTATGCGTATTTTTGTTCTCGTGCCTGCTTTATGTGCCCATTAAAATGTTCTTTGCACGAATTCCACCTACTTGTTAAATGTCTTGTTCTATGTTTGTGGTATAAGGGTTTGTTCCACTTGTGCCTGTTTGATGGATCTTTTTAAACCTGTTCTTTGTTCTCGTTCCAAAGAATGCTTATAAAAATAACAATGAATAGGGAACAATTCAATCGAGAAATTGCCTTAGCGGTCTTCCATAATCTTTATCATTATCACAAGTCTACAAAGCGTAGGCTTTTGAGAAAACCCCCCTCCCCCCTTCCCCCCCTAAAAGTGTAAGTTAGCGGAGGAAATATGATAATGATTCTAAGAATAATATATGAATTCAGAATAAAACCATGCCTTGTTATATTGATCTTTTACTGTATTAAAATCAAGAGTTTTACGACAGGACAAAACAAAGAGCCTACGGATTTTTTTGGCGTATTTTTTTTTTTTTTTTTTTATTACAGATGGTTTTATGCAAATGAAAAGTGTTTAAGGCATTATTGAAATATTTTCTCATGCTCAAATAAATCAAACAAAACAATTGCTGATACCATCCGGATATGAACTGATATGATATGGCAGATCGCAAGTCATCACGCCGCTCATCTCATCCATTGTCACTTCAGCTGGGTCTTCCAAGGCAGAGCCACAGTCCCATAGAGTGACTTTACACCTTCACCCATGCAACACACTTCCTATGAAGTCATATACACTTTAGTTAAAGGAAGTTTAGAGGTTCAGTGTCACATTTTCTTATGTTATATATATAATACGTATTCTTTAAAGAGATGTGGATGAATTTTGTGTTGCTGAATGCTGTTACATTATTGGCTTGATAATGGACTTAGTATATTGCTTTATGCAGGGCAATAAACAAGAAAGTAATGCAAGAAATCCTATAATCATCAGACTCTGACCTTACGCACTGTAACTGTAATCTACTATTCATCATTTATAATAGTGTATGGTTCAACTGTATTATTTATACCCATTTTCTTTAACATCTAATGTTTAGAAAACGGCAGAAATGCTTCTACGGAAAAGCGGCCAGCCCTGCGAGCAGCACCGAAATGGGCGCGAAATTTGAAACGTGGCAGCCGCCGATTCGCCCATTGACGGATCATCATTTTTCACATTCAGAAAAGTGTACACTGGTCTTCCTACCCCCCCCCCCACCTGTGTACGGTTTATACCCTCGTGATAATGATGAAAATTATAGATGACTCCTTTTCACAACTACAATTATTGTATGGAATCCGGGTATTACTATTTCTCTTAGTGTTAGCATGATTAAAATAAACATAGTATTCAAGGAACAAAGGAAGTATAAATTGCTATGAAAAAATATGTATTATAAAACTATACAATTATAAAATGATATAAAATTCTGTCCT
>NW_020869759.1:112605-117605 GCF_003789085.1 Penaeus vannamei | reverse complement strand
ATTAATATATATATATGTATATATGTTAATATATTATAATATATATATATATATATATATATATTATATATATATATAATATAATACATATATAGATATATATATATATATATATATATATATATATATATATATATAGAATATAATAATATATATATATATATATATACATTACATTACATTGTAATACAATATGTGTACATACACAACATACATATGTATACATATGTGTACATACACATACACACACTGCGCATATGTGTGTAGGTTAGATAGATAGCACGATAGCAAGACATGAAGAGACAAATAGACAGACAAACATACATAGATAATGAAGAAGGCAATTAGTGAGGGGAGGTAGATGGTCAAAAGAGATTAATAGATAAGGGTAGTTACCGTAGTTAGGTGGATAGGTAGATAGATTGATAGATATACATAGAACGGCAAGATAGACGGACAGGTGTATAGATAGATAGATATAACAGTTAGATAGAGGTAGTGTGGACAAGCATAACTAATAACATGATATTTGCACAGGAGTGAAATATAGAAATATACCGAATGAGATAATTCAAAATTTATGTGTGTGTATTGATTGGCACTAATATAGGTTTGCGTGCAAGGCCGAATAAAGAGGCATCTCAGCGCCGGTTCAGAAGGAAGGCAGCCCTGCTGGGTGCGATGAAGACAGCGTAATGGTTCCAGGCCTCTGAGGTTTGGAAAGTCTAAACTGCTACGGGGGTTGTGAAACATAACACACTTTCAACATTCCAAGCCAACTTTCTGTGAAAGTAAAGGTGGTGTTAAATACGCGGGTTAGACGTATAACGTAGGGGTTATAAGGAGGGCGTGATACAGGTCGTGCATTTTTGTTTTTTAATGCCATGACCTTATTGATTTTATATGTAATTGTATACATTTACCATTGTTATGTTTGTTTTTATTTTTATGTTTGTTTACGTTTGTTCTGATATGCAAAAGTGATGATAAAACCAGATTGTGTAGATAATAGAAAATTTTGACTCTATGAGGTGTATTTTAAACCTGACTTAGATGCACGTGTGTTACGAGTTGTTGTGTTTATGAGTCTGTCTGTGCTATAGGGAAATACTCATAAAGGAGAATGATACTGAACAATAAGATATATTTCACAAGCGAAGGAATAATCCCTAACCAATAATAAGTGATAGTACCTACGTAAGTAGTTAATATTAATTTGAGGATATATAATAACACAACAGTGTGTACGGAAAGGTGATATATTATACATTCTATATATTATGCAGATATATCTCAGCAAGGCGAAAGGATACTTCACAAAAGATATATACAATGAAATATATCCCAAGCGAAGAATACTGCACCATAATGGATATAAATAGCAATGAGATATATTCACAAGTGAAGGAATGAAGCGAGCAAAGGCAAAATAAGATATAATATATATATAAGATTATTAGATAGTTATACATAATACTATTAGATGGTGTCACAGCCGTCCAATTCATCCCCGAATCACCCGCGAAAAGTGAGAGCCACAAGTGAGCAAGCCAAGACCATCGACCAAGAGGTCATGCCCTGAGGTCGGGCACCGAAGGCAGTGAACAGAGCGATATACGAGGTGCGAGGCTTAAGGAGAGGCGTGACAGTGGCGGGGCGAGTCAGTGTACCGTCACTCTGGCTGTGTAGCCTGAGTAAGCGAGGTTGGCGGCGGAGAGAAAGAGAGTCGTATCATACTTTTAAAAGATGCAGTCATGAACTAGAGTAGGGCTCTAGCGCTCGATCCCGGACGGGCGGTAGAGATTGGGCGGAGGGAAACAGGGGTATGAAGGGGAAAAAGCGCAGACACTGAAGGGATGAAGGGGTTAAGCAACGGTGACTAGGTGGACGGGGGGAGGGGAAGAGGGGGAAGGTTGAGCAGAGGGGGATGCGGAGAGGGGGAGCAGAGGGGGATGTGGGGAGGTGGGGAAAGTTTGAGAGAGAGAGTGCAAGATGCGGATTAGGAGGGGAGAGGATGAGTGCCGGAGAGAGTGTTTTTTTGGGGCGAGAGAGGGGGTGGAAAGGTGAGAGATGGGATAGAGCCGAGGGGTGTGTGTGTTGGAGAGTGCGGTTGGGGGGGGAGGAGAGGGGAGTGAGAGATTGGAGATTGGGGAGGAGAGGAGGTGAGAGAGTGGGGTCGGGGTAAGAATCAATGAGTGCGATGGGGGTAGAGAAGGGGGTAGTGGGATGGGTGGGACATGTGTGGATGGGAAGGGAGTGGGTTAAGGGGGTGGGGGGGTATGGGGGTTTGGAAACAAAGGGGGGTTCGAGTATTGAGTGAAAAGAGTGCGGGGGAAGAGGAGAGAAGATGAGAGGTTTTTAAGCGTAAGATTGGGTCGGAGGGGGGGTATTAGTGGGAGTATGGGACTGCGGTGAGGACGGTAAGTGCGGGGGAAGGGAGAGGGGGTATATACAGGAGATGGGTTATGAGGGGGGAATTTAGTGAAAAGGAGGAGGGATATGAAGAGAGAGGTATGAGATTATGGAAAGAGGGGGGGGGGAGATGAGAGACTGGATGAAAGTGAGAAGGGGGGAAGAGGCGTGGAGAGAACCAAGGCTTATAACGTAAGAGAGAGTATATGTATAGGAAAGAGAGACGAATTAGTCCTTTTAGGAGGGAAGGAAGTTAACAAGCGGTAGAACGCAAGTGAGTAAGACGTCAGAAGGTCAATACAGAAGACGGGAAGAAAAGAAGGGGAAGGAGATAGAGAGGAAACGAGAATCGAAGAAGAGAGTGAGAAGTAGAAAAAGATCCGAAAGAAAAAGAAAGAGGAGGCAGAAAAGAAGACCAAGGATGGAGAAATCGAAGAAGTAGAAGAAGACGAAGCAAGAGTGAGGAGCGAGAACAAAGGCCAGAACAGAACAGTATATTCAGTAGGTAAAAATAGTACAAAGTTTCCAGAGAAAGAGGAGAAGAAGAAAGTAGAAGACGAAGAAGAGATAAGGAGGAGGCGTGCAAAAGAGTGAACATAGGTCTTTGAGAAGAGAGCGGAAGATGAGATGGCGCGGAGGGTCTAATTAGGGGTAAGTGAAGAGGTCAGGACGAGGGAGGTGGAAAGAGAGGACGGATGGAGGAGGTGATGGAGAATTGGATGATGGGGGGCATGAGGGAGACGAAATGAGACGGCAGATGGATGGCAGAGAGAAAGAGAAAAAAAAAAAAAGAGAGAAAGAGTAGGCAAGAAGAGACGGAAGGAGGGAGGGATAGGAAAAAAGATATGGATAGAACAGAGGTCGAAGGTTGGATATTGGAATAGGAGAGAAAGGATAAGAAAAGTTGGAAATAGAAAGATGATGGGATAGAAATGGCTAGACACAGGTGAGATGGGCGTGGGTGTTTCTGAAAATTTTAGTGGTGAAGCTAGTAGAGATTGTAGGTGAACGAAACGACACGCTGGAAGAAGAGAGAGAGATGAATAAACGTAAATGAAAGAAGAGAAAGAAGTGGAATGATGAAAGAAAAATTAAATAGCGATAAAAAATCATGCTAAACAAAAAAGTGGAAGCATAAAATAATTTAAATAAACCAAATACGTGAGTAGAATATAAAGATAACATAAAAAGACAAAGAAAGAAAGTTAAAAGAATATTCGAAATGAGGAGTATATCAGAAGAGAGACAGAACGAAGCGAGAAATGGAAATAACAATGACGGTGTTGCAAAGATTTAGCGGAGAGGAATGGACCTGGGTAAAAGGGAGAAAATTGACAGAGAGAGGGGACCAGAGTTGTGCGTGAGAACAGCTATTGCCCGGGCAGAGGCGGAACGCGGCTTAGGTGAACTTCCACGAAATAAAACACACGAAGGGGAAGATGTGTAGGACAGAATAGAGATTGATCGTGGGCAGGAAGGGATAGGGAGGAAGGAAAGCTGTTAGGAGAGGAAGTGTAGGAAGTTGATGCGGAATGAGAAAAAAGGAAGTGAGAGATAAAGACGGGGGAGAAAAAACACTGATGGAGAATGTATGACACACACTTACACACACAGACACACGCACATGCATAGACATACGCCACACGCCCACATACGCCACAAACCACAGACACACACATAACATAGAGAGAGAGAAAGAGACCAGACTGAGAGGAGGAGATTGATGGGAGAGGAGAGAGAGAGAGAGAGAGATGAGAGAGAAGAGAGAGAGACTGAGAAGAGACTGAGAATATGATAGAGAGAGAGGATGAGGGGAAAGAGGAGAGACGAGAAAGAGAGAGAGAGAGACTGATAGAGATAGAGAGAAAGAGAGAGAGAGAGAATGAGAGAGAGAGAGTAGCTGAGACTGATAGATGATAGAGATAGAGAGAAAGAGAGAGGAGAGAAGATAGAGAGAATGAAGAGAAAGAAAGAGAGAGAGAGAGAGGAAATTAATAAAGAAAGAAAGAGAATAGAAAAAAAACAGAAAGACGACGTAATTGGAACTCAGGGAAGGAGAGGCAGGTAAAAATAAACAAATAAATAAAATCTGTACATGAATATACACTTCCAATGATGAGAATCCATGTGTTTATATCGTGCAACCACGTACACCTCCGTTTCCAAAAAATAGTTACGAATCCGAACACCACTACCTCACCACCATCACCACCACTATCGCCATCACCACTGGCCTCATCACCACCACCCACCAGCTATCACCATCACCACTGACCTCATCACCACCACCAAAAATCACCATCACCACTGACCTCATCACCACCACCACTATCACCTCACCACTGACCTTCACTCACACACCACTATCACCATCACCCAGTGGAGATCCAAGAGTGCGACGCAACAGCAGATCACTGTCATCGTCAATCACTCAGGACAGCGAGTCATCACTCACAACACACTGATCAACCGTAAACAACCTATAGACTTGACCTACACCTATCACCATCTGACCTTCATGCACCACCCACCTCACCACTCATCATCATCACCATTAACTGTGACATACATGCACCGAACTATCTCAA
>NW_020869759.1:92889-95309 GCF_003789085.1 Penaeus vannamei | reverse complement strand
TGTGTGTGTGTTGTTGTGTGTATGTGTGGGTGTTATGTATGTATATATATAATATATATTATATTATATAGTATATATTATATATTTATATATATATATTATATATAACATCATTACTCAGGGTTTTTTGTTTGTTAGTGTATATGAGAGTTAGGTATATGAATAAAAAGGTGGATAGACAGACATATTGGTAGGTAAATTGATAGTTAGATAAATAATGATATGGATAGAAAGATTGATAGATTGATTGATGGATAGCACATGGATAACAGATAGATAGATAAATAAACATATAGATGGAGGTAGATAGACAAACGATATATTTGTTATTTCGTCCCTACTACCGGCTTGTGTGAGTCGTTGGCAATTTAAACTGAATTCAGTCTTTCATGACTTTACCTCGACTCCAGTAAGCATAATGCACGGTTTACGAGGTCAATAAAAGAAACATGTTACGGAATCACAACTATCCTGTCACAGCAAATATTTTGACTTAACATTTTCAGAGAATTGACAAGAAATGTATTCTGATATCGTCACTGAAGTGTCACAGGCTCTTACATATCAATGACTTTCCTGCAGAAAATATCTTGTGGCCTTATTTTTTCTTATCTTCCTCGGCTCCTTAGGACTTTACCATCCTATGATTGAATGCAGCGATTGCCGTATTTTACTTCTTTTTGTTTCATTTTCTTGCTGATACCATCAGTGTTGTGAAGGGGAATTTGTGAGAATACTATCGAATTCTTTATATGTTCCCTTTCTTTTGCGAGTAAAGGGATTTACTGCAATAAGTAAAGAAAAAAACTTTCTTTGGGCTTCAACACCTGAGGGTAGATGAGGGTCATCTACCGAAATGAGTCTAAGGAAGTATTCTCAATTACGGATGTGATCATAGTGTTTTACTGGCTTTGGAACCAGATTATAGACCCTTAGGGTGCATTCCCATATGTACGAATACATACTATCTAGTGTGTTTTTTCTCGTAATGTATTGTCCTATCCTACCTTACCCTGTCGTTATTGCTGCGCTCTTTTACTTGGCCTTGAAAACCATTCTTGTGATATAAAAAAAAATTTGATATATATGAATGACGTTTTTTCCTACTGAAATAACATGACATGTGCCGACAAATGTCATGCTTCGAAAAGCATAATCTCTCCTGAACTGCGTTTTATAGATGTTATCCTTTAAGCAGTGTCGCTACGAAGTTACACGAAGGACTTGAGTAAAGTTTTCACTTCCTCCTCCTTCGCGTGAGGATTCCCATTTCACGTCAACATATCAATTGTGCTCACCATATTTTATCCTCCGATATACGTACGGAACAGGAAGTCTCTCTTTGCTTATAAAAGAAAACCCGCAGAAAATCCCTCATATCTCTTTCTCCAGAAGATGAAATCAAATAAACAGAAAGCAATTAAGCTAAAGGCACTGCGTGTAATTGCCATTTCTGACCTAGATAAAAGAGCAGCCTAGACACAGCGGCCAAGCTCAAGGTCGTCGAGTTCCGAGGAGCCGATTTCCGCCGCGACGAAGCTGGATGGCGTTCATAGCAACAGCGAGCGAGTGAGTGTCCTCCAGGAAGGGCGAGGCGGAAGTTCCTGCAGGAGAAAAAAAGTTGAGTCCGAAGAGAGAGAGAGAGGAGAGAGAGAGAGAGAGAGAGAGAGAGAGAGAGAGAGAGAGAGAGAGAGAGAGAGAGAGAGAGAGAGAGAGAGAGAGATTTTCTTATTGGGATATGTATCATATGCGTGTATGATACGGAAATGATAATTTAAGAACACATAAACGCTGTATGCACATGAAAAGGCAGATACATATATACATGCTTGAATTAATGCATGAGAATATATATGCTAACACAAATCCATGTTTATATATACACATTCAAATGAATATGCACCTTGTATAGATAAATGCATGCATGAATATGATATCTATATACACGCATATACATACATCTATATACATGCATACATATAAATAATACACACTGCAAATGCGTCCATGAATGCATATCCTGCACACACGTCCTTATAAGATATCTGAGTGTTTATGTACCTTTCCTTTTGTGCCTGCATTTACGTATACATAACTTCACATCACTTAATAAAACCAAAATCAACCAAATGAGCAAAGAGAGCCACCAGCTCCCCAAGTGCAACAAAGTGCAAGCGATCGGCGAGCAAGCGAAGTGGAGGTGCGGGGACGACCACTTTCACAAGGGAACTTTTTCCACGGGATGAAAAGTTGGTCTAGGATGCCTATAAATAGCTGGCAGACAGAGGGCATTTAAGGCGCTAATACACCATTATCTTATTCCTTGTCTTGTTACACTGACAAATTCAAAATACGTGTCACCACACACATACACACAGGTAACACACAAACATACAACACACTACGCACA
The DNA here is from genome assembly GCF_003789085.1 of Penaeus vannamei. Taxonomy (NCBI): domain Eukaryota; kingdom Metazoa; phylum Arthropoda; class Malacostraca; order Decapoda; family Penaeidae; genus Penaeus; species Penaeus vannamei. The sequence goes on along the minus strand of NW_020869759.1, from coordinate 92,899 downwards.
CACACACACA
>NW_020869759.1:70389-72889 GCF_003789085.1 Penaeus vannamei | reverse complement strand
CACGAATAACACAACTACAACACACTACACACAAAATCCACTACATCACAACAAATTAATAATCACATCAAACACACACACACGACACACAATTATAAATTAAAATGTAATAATGTATTAAGTAATTATTAATATAATTATATTATAAAAATTAATATATTTAATTATTACATAAATTATAATAATTGATAAAAAATTTATAAAAGATACAAACCGTAATAGTTTTCAATAATTATAATTCAACGTAAATATCAACTTATCAGGACAAGGGAGATACATATTTGAAGGTTATTACTCTCATCACATATATTAGCTTCAGAAAGAAATATATGACATAATAATTGATTCTCCATTGCAATGAATACTAGGGTAAAATATATGTATAGTAACCAGTGAATTAAATAAATTAATAATTTTGATTAATTAAGATAAAGTGAAATAAGTTAACACACATGGTTTGAGTATTAGTTAGGGATAAGATAATAGTAATTCAAACAAATCTAATCACTTCGATATCAAGAAAAACGGACAGGTTTAAAATATCTCAAATAATGTCAGATTGAAAATTCTTGAGATAAACATATTCAGAATTTGATTTGCAATTTATAAAGGATGTTAATAGTGATAATAACAGCGTATATCATCTTCACTTAGAGATATATATATACCAGTATGTGATAATAATAGATAAATGATTAAAATGATTTAAGTCTAAAAATGGTTAGCAGTGATAATTGATGATAATAATGAAATAATAATAATCAAATACTTAAATAATTAGATGATAGTGAGAAAAAATAAACATTAGGAAATATACAGTAATTAGATATATATAATGATAACAATATTATAAGGTAATGATAACGATAGTAATAATAATAAGGATAATGATGAAATAAAAACAATAGTAATAATAATAATAATAAATGATAACAATAATGATATTAATGGCAATAGTGTTTACACTTAAAAAATTGACAGTGGTGAATAATATATACAGTAAGAAGAACACGAAGAAAAGAAAAGAACAAAAACAACAACAATAATAATAATAATGAAATATATATGAATGATAAGATTAATAATATCAATAATTAAGTAGTATGTAGCAGTAGTAGTATCACTAGCACGAGTAGGTAAGTAATATATGATAAGTATAGTAATAGTATTTTTAATGAAAATAAGTATTATATTCTAATTAATGAAAATAAGAATGATATTTAAATAGATAATGTATCAATAAATTAATCAATAGGTAGAGCAATGAATGATAATGATCATAAAGGTATAACTAATTTGATAATGATAACAATGAATAATATTAATGATAACATAAGCTAAAAATGGAGTAGTTATGAGGGCGTACTAATTAATGATAATAATTAAATGACCCACTAAATAAGGAGCTAAGACTAATTAACATACATAATAATACATTATGTGATAATGAAAACTAAGTGACTTGCCGTAAAAACAAATAGAATTATAATGTGTTGTGGCATAATGTGTGTGTGTGCATGTATAGGCACTAACATACAGAGTACCAAAGTTTAATTATTACATAAAAGGTCTCTAGTTATAGCTAATAAAAAAATAATATTGTAATTATTAATATCTATGAGGATTCATAATATATATATAACGATAATGAGAATTACAGCCACACTACACACACGTGTGTGTGTCCGGTGCATATATATATACATACCGTACATAATTCATAATATATAAGAGAGAAAAATGAATACGTATAGTAGTAGTTTATTCATTACTCTAGTATATAGATTTATTATATTGACGAATTATTCTAATAAACTCAAATATATATTGCACTATATGGGATGGTGTGTGTGATGTTAGGTGATGACGTGGTGACGGTGTAGATGAGAGTGTGTAGTTGGTGTAAGGTGTGGGGTAAATGTATAAGTATAACTATAATAAAAATACGTTATTTATTGTCCTTATAATGATAATTCTATGATTTTAACATTATATAATCAAAATATATATTATATAGTATTACATAATTATATATGTATCTATATATTTGTATAATATAAAAATACACACACAATCATCAAAATAACACACACTACAATCATCAATGTGTTATTCACACACACACACACATCTACAAGCACACACTACGCACACAACATTACACAGCATTAGACATAACATCACTCAGAACACACATATAAGCTCGCACACACACACACACACACATAACTCTACTGCACACACACACAACACTCACACACAACAACACACACACACACATATATATATATATATATATAATAATATAATATATTAACTTATATATATTATATATATATTATATATATAAATATAATATATTTATTTATTTTTTATTTTATCTAATCCTTATTTATTTTTTATTTTTATTTATTTATTTATTAATCTTATTAATTTATTATATTTAGTTATATTATTTAATTATTTCTCATATATTTTAATTTATATTTAATATTATTCT
>NW_020869759.1:57889-65389 GCF_003789085.1 Penaeus vannamei | reverse complement strand
TATTTAACTTTTAATTATTTTATCAATTATCATTACTATTTCTATTATTAATTTATCATCTATTAGTATTATACCAATATGAACAATTAATATACTCATTAATTTATTAAATTATAGATAATGTTATATATTGTATAACTGATACAAGCACGTAAGATAATCCAATTATGAGAAACAAATCGAGTATATGATCGAAATAGTAAATTTCATGAAAATTAAATGACAAGAATAAATAAGCAAATAAATGAATATAATAATTAAGGCATATAAAATACAAATCTCAAATACCACTCACATTAAAAAAATTAGAAATGTGTAGTATATGTGGATGTGTGTGTGGTGTGGTGTGTGTGAATGTGTGTGTGTTTGGAGTGATAGTCAGGCAGTGAGTGGTGATAGTAATAGTTAAGATAAAATTATGTAATAAAATAATAATAATAGATTGAGATATGAAATGTGTAATTATATTATAAATATAAATAATAAGTAATACTATATATATATATTAATTATAGATAAATTATAATAGTATATAAATTAAAATTAATAGAATATATATAAATATAAAATTAAATGTATTGTGTGTGTGATGATGTGTTTGTGTGTGATTAAGTAGTTGCAATGTAGATTGTGTGTGTGTGATGAGTGGTGTATGGTTGTATGTGAGGTGTGTAAATATATAATTCAACTATTTTATTATATCTACTAATATATTGCTTATGTTCATCTTTGGATCATCGTATATCCATATATTATCTTATCATTATCTTATCTATTATATTACTATGTGCATTATATATGTAGTTATAAATATATAATCTTATGTTTAATCTGTATCTACATTATCCATTCATTATTATCACTCTACTATGTTGATTTTTATGATTATATTTTATTAACAGATATTACAATAAATTATTCATATACACCATTATATTAACATATCGCTCACGTCACACATCACGTTAGTAGTTATAAGACTCAATAAGGGCAGGCTGTGCTTATCATCATTATCAACCAACAGCATCACATATGAACACACACTAAGCACATACGACACACTCAATACACATCAAAAAAATAGTTTTTGAGAGATTAAATTGAGATATCAAACATGTATCTGAAATGACGTGGGTTTTCCTTCCGTATATTTTGCAAAGACAGTTGGCAACCGACAACTTCATCACAAACACAATCACACAAATATCAGAGAGAGAAACAACACACGAGACGAGCACAAAGCATGGAAAACACATGAGCATCATCACTATTGTCATGAGTAATCACTAACACTACAACTCAATTTGTTTTATTATTATTACTGACATATTGATGAGAGATGCATAAATTTATATATCTTATTATATAATATAATATATATATATTAATATATATATATATATAGTATATAATATATATAAGTATATATATATATATATTATATTTATTTATTTATTTATTTATTTATGTATGTATGTATGTATAGTATTATATACATACATAATTATACACACACACACACACACACACACACACACACACACACAACACACACACACATATATATATATATATATATATATATATAGAGAGAGAGAGAGAGAGAGAGAGAGAGAGAGAGAGAGAGAGAGAGAGAGAGAGAGAGAGAGAGAGAGAGAGAGAGAGAGGGGGGGGATAGAGGAGACTGTGGCAACTGAGCTGGAAAGCAAATGGGAAGGAAAATATGAACTGGAGGCCCTTTCTGTGAACACCACTTGTTCACTTTCTGTTGACTTGATCTGCATTGTTTCGTTATCGATGTAACTTGACAATATATCAGTGATGAGTATTTTATTACTATTACCGTCAATTATGTTATTGCAACTAATTTTCCATATTTTCCCGTTTATCATCAACATTAACCAGTATGCTACAAACCAACAAAAGTGCGCTGCTACTGAGATCGTAATAAAATCAATGATATTTTATTCAACACATGTTAGCATAAAACTGCTTGAAGTCCAGATTATGAGGCTGAAGTCCCAAGAGTTATTCGGCGAATTCATATGCAGTCACAAAGCGGACACTTGTCTGTCTCTGAAAGCCTGTGATATTCGGAAAGGTTGTTACGCATATTACAATGGCCCCAGATGTTTGTTACACTGTAAAAAGTCTAATACAACGCGTTTTAAGAAGTGGCAGCAAAATTAACTGACTAGATATAAATACTATTGTTTGAAAAATATTAATGGAAGTAGATATTGTAGAGCCATGAATCTCTTTTCCCTCGACCTCACACACATAAGCGATCTCTGACACCTCTGCCGCTGTCCAAGTTAAGAGTTTAAGCACCGTAGCCCTTCAGCCGGTGCGCACGACCCGGCCACCTCACATGACCTGGCAGCACGACCTGACACGAGGGAGCCTTACCTCGGGGGACGACTGATAACACTCTCCAGGACGCTGGCACGAGAGCGTCAGAACGGGGGTCATTGGCCTGGCAGTGATGTAGACGAGGTACTTGGATGGCAAGTTGGCCGGAAGACGCCTTGGCCGAACAGAACCTGATTTCACTATTGGCTGCATAATCTCGTAGAAGTTCATGATGTTCTCCCCTCAATCAGTATAATCCATGAGGACTGATTACACTCTGAACTTTGGAACTGACGGAGAACAGGCTGAACAAGGAACACCGCAGCGGTTGATCGATTTGAAATTGTATGGCAAGAAGAGACATACACAATAAGCGTGGGTTGATTTGTGTGACCTCGTCTGGGCCGAAAAAAATATATATACTCAAGAAAAGTCTCCTCATTTCAAAATGTTTTATTTGCTGCATTTCCCCCCTTCTTTCCAGACTAGAGACAGCTAATGGTTCTTTTCCCTGGGGTGTAAAAGACTCATTTACATCAGCGATCGTGACGAAGAGTGAACCATTTTGGGAAGTCTTGGGGCTTGACTCTCTTCTCCGTTTCTGCGCTCAGCCAGATCGAAGACTTTGAGAAGATCAGGCCATAGTGATCATTCTTAATTATGATTGAGAGATAGTTTTAAGGTCGGGCTTGTTGTGTGTGTGTGTGTGTGTTGAGTAAGGTTTTCGTAGCGAAAATGTCTAGATTATTAAGAAGAACCCATGACTAAGGTTCAATTTCCAATATTCTACAAAATTTGAAATGCTATCAATATCCCTTCCTGTGGATTGGCGATATAAAAAATTTTTACACAGATTACACATGATTACTATTTTTTACATACCTATGCAAAAAAGTAGAGATAGATTAACAAAATGCTTTGTCTTAAGGTATAATTAGTAACGAAAGAATCTTAAAAGTTACCGACACCTGTATTCTTGTGAAAGCAATAAATGATCAGGCCTCAGGAAGAAGCACACACACACACGCACGCGCGCGCATATATGATATATATAGATATATAATATATATATATATTATATATATATATGTATGTATGTAATGTGTGTGTGTGTGTGTGTGTGTGTGTGTGTGTGTGTGTGTGTGTGTGTGTGTGTGTGTGTGTGTGTGTGTGTGTGTGTGTGTGTGTGTGTGTGTGTGTTTTGTTTTTACTATATTTGTTTATTTCCTTATTTTCTTTCTTGGATTTCTTTCCTGTGCGACTTAGGGGAGTTGACAGTAGTAGTAGTAATAATAATGATAACAATGATAATAATAACATTGAAAATTATGATGATAATAATGGTAATAATCCTGATAATGATAATGATAATTATGATAATGCTATTGATAATGGGAATAATAATGATAATAACAATAATGATAACGATAATAACAATGATAATGATAATAACGATTATGATGATGATATCCATATGGATTGAAAAATAACTGCAACAATAATCATGATGATAACAGAGTAAGAACAGTGGTGACAATACTTAAAAAAAATTGTGATGATAATCAGCAGCAATGAAAAAATATTCATAATGTAAATACATTAGTAGTAACGACTGTGACAAAATTACTGATGATGATAACGATAATGGTAGTAATAGTTTACCTTGCAAAAAATATCTCCAAAGACAATTTCCTACATGTGTATGATAATATTTATTAATCAACGTAGATTATATATAAGTGGAATACGTCCAGCATATTATATAGTAAATTACACCACTTCGATATCACTCTCGGCTTCTGTTCTTACTAATATCACCGCTAGCGGCATTGCTATCATTAACGCAATCACTTCTACTATTGTAGTTATAATTACTACTGCTGCTATTAATGGTACTACTGCTACTACTATGCACTGCTACTACTACTACTACTACTACTACTACTGTTGCTACTACTACTACTACTACTATCACCACCAGTATGGTACTATTTTGACTACTACTACCATTACTACTACAATTACTATACCATCACCGCTATTGCTATCATTATTACAACAACAAAAAGTACTAATACTACTACTAATAATAATAACAATAATAATGATGACCATGATAATAGCACTACCATCAATACTGTACTATTATGGCTGCTACTATTAATACTACTACACCTACTATACTGTTATTGCTATTTACTGCCACTATCATGACTGCTATTACTACTGCTACCATCAACTGCCATTGCTACTACTCCTACTCCAACAGCTGATGGTTCTTCTGGTAACTCCTTGGTGTGTTATAGTTGGACTTTCCTTACGTCCCGCCAAGACGAACTGTTCCACGCACTCAAGTTGCAAATTCGAGCAGGCAAGACATGTTCTGGTAGAAGATTATATTTCTAAATTATGGCTAAGGGTACCAGGAAGCAGGTGGCCGGGACATCTTTGGGCATCTTTGGGCCTCTCCAAGAGAACAGTCGTTGGAGGAAAAGTGACGTGCAGGCAAAGTGGGTCTTGAATAATGGAATCTTAATTTATGGTTCGTACTTTGGCTACTTTGATGATAGTTTTTTATTATGTTTTGGTAGCGTGTGTGTGTGTGTGTGTGTGTGTGCGTGTGTGTGTGTGTGTGTGTGTGTGTGTGTGTGTGTGTGTGTGTGTGTGTGTGTGTGCGTGCGTGCGTGTGTGCGTGCGTGTGTGTGTGTGTGTGTGCGTGCGTGCGTGCGTGCGTGCGTGTGTGTGTGTGTGTGTGTGATGCAAATGGATGTATATAAATGCTAGGAAATTATTACTTAATTAGTATTTTCCCGAGTGTCAGTAGCTTTTAATTCAGCCCATATATCATAAATTCCCACTATGGACACCTGACGGTAAAAGCCACAATGAATAAGTGTTTATATCGACGCTATAAAACGCTTTTACAACCGACCGCAGTCACTGACCTTAAACGCTATGACCTTGCGCTGTCTTTCTGTTTTCTTGTTTTTTCTTTCCTTTTTTGCTTGAACTTTTAAAAAGGTCTGGTGATTTGTGTGCGAATTTCTTTGATTTTATGTTTCATTTAATTTATATGTTCAGCCAAATATACCGATATGCTTCATCATATCCATAGGTGTTTAAACAGATGCACGTTCAGTTAACTCACGGAATGTTTACTATTTACAGTGATAAATTTCCTTCATATGTTGGGAAAAAGATCTATATGCGATATTTTTCACTTCTTGCCAGTCTTTTGATGTCAAATGTATACATCATTGATTATCAACGTTGACAAATGGGGGAGGCTGCTATTGTCCGCCTACACGAAACGCCATCAGAACAGGTGCAAAGTGCAAGAGTAAACAAGGTAAGCGTGCACGGAGGCCACTTGTTCGCACGTAAAGTGGCACAGTGAAGGCGGCAAGTCTCTGTTTCTTTCTCTCTCCCTCCTCTCTCTCTCTCTCTCTCTCTCTCTCTCTCTCTATCTCTGCTCTCCTCTCTCTCTCTCTCTCTCTCTCTCTCTCTCTCTCTCTCTCTCTCTCTCTCTCTCTCTCTCTCTCTCTCTCTCTCTCTCTCTCTCTCTCTCTCTCTCCTCTCTCTTCTCTCTCTCTCTCTCTCTCTCTCTCTCTCTCATTAAAGAAAATCAGGAAAAATAGGAAGTAATCCCATTCCTATGTGTTCCTTCGTTTTGCATAGAATCCGCTCCATTGTGAAGGCGAAAGTCAGTTGAAAATAAACTTTCATTTTGCCATTTCTTACTCAGCTTCCAACTGAACTCTTTTGCACTTAATTAGAGATTTATAGCTTAGTAGCTTCTTGCGTGTTTATGAGAAATCAAGTTATTAGCAAGATCCCTGCTTCCTTATCAGGTCCGTAGCCGGCACTTGAATCGCACATTTGCATCTGTAATCAAGCAATGATTGGAAGCCGGTTTGGTGGCTGGGAATAAGAAAACGCGCGACGGTTTATCTCCCGCCCTTCAAACAAGTATCATTTCGTCTAAGTCAGGTAACACTAACACCACATGTTTGCCGTTGAAGAGATGGAGATAAATCATAAAATTCAAGCGAAACAGATCCAGCATCCATCACGAATCGTTTATCACTAATTGAGGCTCGCTTCTAACTTTCCACAACACCGGAAGTGTCCTCACAACGCGATGGCCTCTAGCCACAAAAAAGTTAATCATGCAAGCATCTCGGCCGTCGACAGTAAACATTTTAGTACAGGGTCTTCCACACAGCCAGCTGACCATGACAATCACTTTGATCTTTTTAAGGCAAAGAGTGACAGGCGCCGCAAACTTAGGCTGTCTCGGTCGCCTGCCATGGTTTGACCCACAGGTGATGCATCGCTCCCCAACGCGGAAAGCCATCAGTCAAAATTACATGGGTCCATCAGAATCGTACTCTACTAATTTGTGTGCATAAGCTTTCTCGCGGATTTTTACTTCCGTGTGTCCTGTGCCCGTGAACTCGTTTTTTTTCAGTGAGGGGTAATTTGGTCATTAGGCCAGAATAGGGTGTCGATTCTAATCGGCTTTGTGGGCTGGGCGATTAATTTTATGGTTATGACGGAGGAAGAAGCCACAAGCAGTCCTTCCTGGTGCGACGCCGCCTGCGCTTGGGGTTACGACCTCCAGCTCCCCAAGGGCCTCTGGTACGAGAAAGGCCAAGGGAATTAAACGAGGTCCTTATCAGTGGCGTGTAAAAGTTCAGGTCGTTTGCCATATTCCCGGAAATACTCTACGCTTTTCATATCTCTCTGACAAGGTACCAAAGTCGATAGCTATGACCAGCGGAGGAGGAGGAAGAGGTAAAAGAGGAGGAGTAATAATAAGAAGAGGAAGAGAAAGAGGAGGAAGGGGAGTTGGGTTCGTTTTCCGAATGAACTCCATCAGCGGTTTAGATTGTATTGCCTTCCTTGCAGACTCTGCAAATGGAAGGAATGCAAGGACTGGATTTCTGGTGAGGCTCGAAGTGGCAGGCCGTTCACGGTGACATTGACGCTTTACCTGCAGTGGAAGTCAAGGTCAGACTCATTCTATGTATCCACGGCTCTTAACAAGGGTTATCACTCCTGACGTAAACGACTTATAAAAATAGTTAAACAAGAATACCTGTTCCCACTTATGCAAATATTGAATCGAGTCGTTGCCAAGGAATA
>NW_020869759.1:40389-45389 GCF_003789085.1 Penaeus vannamei | reverse complement strand
TTTAAATTCAGTCTTAGTGTTATCGTTGTTCTTCGCACTATCATTTTAATCATTATCATTATCACTGCTATTACTGTCTCGGTCAGTAGCTGCAGTACCACTGCCACCACCACCAGGTCATGACCAAGATCACTATTACTACCACCACCACTGACCATCACTATCACCATCATCATAATCGCCACCATCGTTACACAACACCATCGTTGTTGTGTAACTATAATCCATTGCAACAGATGCAAATGCAATGACACACTAACAATTGTGACATTGGAAGGGCACTGCAGTTCGAATTTAGCGAGTATTGACCTGCCTAGCATTGCATTCACAACACTATCCTTTCATAAACTATCGCATATGTTACGCCACATACATTTTTACCCCCTTTCCTATTACCCTGTTAGTGGACCAGTAGTATATAAACAAACTTCATATTACGAAAATGTAAGAGAAAGAAGAGCGGGTTGTGTACAAGAGAATAGGATGATTATTTTCGGGTTATGTAAATGAACGACGTCCAAGCCATAAGCGCTTCTGTTAACGAGGGAAGGCGTTAGCGGCTAACAAACTCGGAGACAGAAACGCCGCGAGGTGCTGCAAAAAAGGTTCCTGACCTTTTTCTCAATTCTCGTATAGGTTTGAGAAAAATACAGTGTTTTAATATGGGCTGGTGTCCATTAGGTTGGCTTTCATTATGGTCTGTTCGTGTTATTATCACTTTTAAAAGCCCTGATATTCTTTCTTCTCTACTAACAATAGCACTGTAAGGCGGCTATTAGTCAGCCATTTCCTTGGAGAGAGAGAGAGAGACAGAGACAGAGGGGGGAGGGGGGTCCCGAATATACCTAGGCGTTTATCAAGTCGATAATACGCTTTATAAAAGGTAAGGTATAACCTGTTGGTGTTATGGAATGCCAGAGAAAACAACACAGTAATGAGGATGGAAAGACGGAGATATCTATGATGATAAGTTGCTGAGAAAAAAACACACAGGCAGGCGCTATATTGGCTGTTAATTCCTTCTAAAGTATTACATGATACTTTATACACGACGGACCAGCGCTCTTGCGTTTAATACTAAATTCTACCTCTTTCAGTTTTTTGTTGTTTTCTCTAAGTACCACGCTGATTTTACACAATAAATGCAGTAGCACTGACATACAAAGCCAATTATATGTGTAAAATAACTGCTAATTCAAAATAGGATATACACAAAGAGTAAAAAAAATCGTAATGTCGCTAATGATTATAAAGTGTAGAGTTAGCATACAATCCAAGAATATTGAATAGTATATAGTTTCCATCTTGCATCAGCATCTTTGCATCTGTTCTTGATCAACTACCTGATTACGAGAAAGCTTATGAAATTCGGATCATTACTTTCGTTGCGTTGAAGTCCAAATCCAAAGGCACGGTTTGGCACAGTATTTTGGCTGACATTTATTAATTTTTCGTCATTCATACAGGGCAAAAAAATAACTATATCTTAACTGAGCAACATAACAGTGAAAAGTTTGGGAATTACCTTTCAAGAGAGACGCCGAGGTCAGAAACAGGAAGGGAAATTACAGGGAAGTCGCAGAGAGAATAGATTTTTTTAGCAGTTTTTTTCCTACACTTGCAGTGATATACATATATTGTACCATACATACATACATAGCATAACATGCATATATGCATAATATATATATATACATATATAATAACAAATAAATAATAATATAATATATATAATAATATAATTAAATATAAAAAATAAAATAATAAAATATAATAAATAATAATAGAATATAGATAGTGATATAGATATAGAGAAATATATAAAAAATAATATATAAATAATATATATAATAAATAAATATATATAATAAATAAAAATAAAATAATATATAATAAATAATATAAATATATAAATAATAATAATAACATAAAATATATATAAAAAAAGATAGATAGATAGTGTAGAATAGTAGTGTGTCGTGTGTATGACTAATAACTAATTTAATTCACAAAAAATAACAGATATTCTATCAAATATCATATATATATAATAAATAATATATAAATATGTAATATATATAATAATAATATATATTATATATAATATATATATAGATATAGTATATATATATATGCTATAAAAATAATAGAAATTTACAAATATAGAGAAAAAGAAGAAAGATAATAGAATAATTTAAATGATAACGAATCACTAATAGGAAATACAAAAGCGCTAGATAGTGAATTATAAGAAATATCTTACTAATTCTCAAGACAGAGCTCATCGAAAAAAATCATTCTCTATACATAGAAATAAATATAATCATCATCAAAATCTATCATCAAAAAATCATCTCTCAAAATCAATCTACTCAGCATCATCATCAATCACATCAAATAATCAGAATCTACAACATCTCATCATCTTGCTCTCTCCTCTTCCATCACATCCTCTCTACCAACCTCCTGCTCTTCATCATCAATCTCTCTCATCTATATAAAATCCATCTTGAATCTACTCCATCATATTCCTCTCTCTCTCGAAATTTACAAAAATACCTCGATAACAAAACAAATCAAAAACAAAAATAAAAAAAAAATAAACTCTGAAAAAAAAAATAATAAAAAATTAAAAAATCATCTATCATCATCTCTCTCTCATCATATACACAAATACTCATCTAAATAGAAAAACTTAAAACATGAACCCAAAGCTCAAAAAAAAACACAAAATAAATACATACAACACACACATCAAAAATCAATCATAAAACAAAAAAAAAAACAAAAAAAAAAAAATAAAAAATAATCACAATCAATAAGATCATCTCAGATCATACAACAATAACAAAAAATCATACATAAATCATCTACATCATCATATCCTAAATCTATATCCAAAATCATAAATTAAATTCAGAAACAAAAATCCTTCTGTCTTCTTTCTCTGCTCATACTCATTCATACCAACCATCATCAATTAACACCAATACACACCCATCCTACAATAACCATCGTATACCCAACTCAAAAAAAAAAACCCATAAGCGATCAATCCTCAATACAACAACATCAAAAAAAAGAAATACACATCGATCAAAAATCAATAAAAACAAGAATAAAACTCTAATATCTCTCTCTATCTCTAAAAACTCTCTCTCAATCATCAAAAAAATCATCTCTCTACTCTCTCTCTCTCTCAAACAAATCAATCTCAAAAAAAACACCCACCCCGCCGCACACCCCCCCCCCACCCCCCTCCCCAACCCCCCCCTCCCCCCCGCCCCGCCCACCCCCCTCTTCCCGCCCTTCCTCCACGCTCCACCCTCCACACCTCACACCCACCCCCACACACCCCCACCTCCCCCACACCCACCCGACCCACCAACCACACACCACCACACTCTCATCACAACCAAACAAGAAAAAATAACACATATACACAATCACCACAAAACTATGTAAAAAATAATAGCAAACCAATACACAACTCATAACAATACAAATAAAACAACAAAATCAAACACAAAATAAAAAAAAAAAATAAAAAATAATAAAATATAACTAAAAATTACAGCCATTTTAAAATCCCATCAAATCAATAATTCTCTCACATCTCATCATAATAATTCGTCTCGTCTCTCTCTCCCCATCCTCCCTCCCGCTCCCTCCTCCTCCTCCCGTCCTCTCTCCCTCTCGCCCCTTCTCTCCTCTGCTCTCTCTCTTTTCTCTCTCCCTTTCCTCTTCTTCTTCCTCTCTCTCCTTCTTCTTCCTCTCTCTCCTTCTTCTTCCTCTTTCTTTTTCTCTCTCTTCTTTCTCTCTCTCTTTCCCTCTCTGCTAGTGTTGTGTGCTTCTCTCCCTGGTATATCTTTTTTTGCGCTGTTTTTGTATTTGCTCTCCTCTCGTGTTTCTTGCTTCCTTATGTGTGTTTCTGCTCGCGACTACGAGCTTTTTTTAATTTGTTATATTATTCGTTGGGTTTGGCTTCTTTGTGTTCTCGTTCGTGTGTGTTCGCTGTGATTTGCTGCGATCCGCTAGCGGGGTCGTGTGTGGTTCTCGCATCGATTCGTCTTCTTACTGCGTGTATTTCTTGTTCGTTTGTTTGATCTGGTGCTGTGTGCTGTGTTCTAGTGAGTATGTCTCCTCTGTCTCTGGGTGCTTGGAAGTCATCTTTCTTCTTTTCGTTTTTGTTATCGTGCCTGGCTGTGTATGTTATGCATACGTCTTCTTTTTGGTGTTCTTGGAGTCTGTGTTCTTGAATAATGTATGTTTTCTGTGCTGAGTCGTTCTTTGTAGGATAGATATTACGTGTTGGTTAATTTTGTATTTTTTCTAGGTATTAATGTGATATCTCATTCGTTACTACTTCTAGATAATTCTTGAATGATATCGTAGGTATCATACATCTGCGACCTACTCGTTGATATTATAGCGTGTACCTATATAGTTATATGTCTGCAGGACGGATCCGTGGATTGGTGCTGGCTAGCGATATGGTTGATGCTTGCCTGTGTCGCGCTATCTCCTATGTTATATAGCTGAGTGCGTTAATTATATCTAGGCGATGTTGATCCTCAACTGAATGCTGTAGGGTATGTTCTATCGTTCTCTTTCTCGTCATCTAATATCCGCTATTTGTAGTCTCATAATGTAGTGTTCATTATGTTAGGAGTTTAGCTGCGTCGCGGGTTGCCAGGGCCGAAGGCACCACCGCCTCGCAGCTGGTTGAGATGGCCTTGGAGCGGACATTAATTGTGCTATTCAAATGCTTACCGCAGATTTCCTAGTGCTATCTTGGAAGCCGCCCACGCGCTGCATCAACGCTTTCCCTTGGGATCATTAAGGGATCCAGACAGCCATCCCCTTTTTCTTCAAGAATGTGATTAAACACTGATTGTTGCATCCGTGTATTCAAACCTTCCATTAAATTCCATCCTTTCCTCCAATTTTCTTGACACTCCACGCATATCTTCTGACTGCGGGCATCACCTCCGGCCCAT
>NW_020869759.1:27889-30389 GCF_003789085.1 Penaeus vannamei | reverse complement strand
TCCTTCACAAAAAGTGGTACTTGGACATGTACTCTCATAACTATTTTCTGTATGTGCAATTTCCAACAACAAAACTAAAATACAGCCGCAAGGTTTTGAGACCTAATGACTCAATGAGCCTCAAATATACCATACACCTATTATGCCCGGCACGACAGCAGTATTCACTGCATCAAAAAGAGCATCTGATCTCTGTCATCTATATTCCGTATCGCTTTAGTATATCTAGAGGCTTTCTAAGGAGAACTAGTTCACGTTTTTGAACGTCAAGAAAAGATCCGATAAAGCAAGAATCAATAAGGAAAATAGATTTTTAAAAATCCCAGATAATATCTACAATTGAAATAAAAACATTGCTCTATCATATACACCATTATCACGTACTGAAAGTTAGCTACATATGGACACTGGAAACCGTGTTTTATTATCTTTCAAATCTGGATTGGCTTCTAAGTGAATGCAGATTATGATAAAAAAGATGAAACGTGTTTTTAAATCTTCCTAAGAGACTCCTCAGCCCGATAAGCATAGCCATAAATAGACATACAAACAGATATATGAATAGACGTATACACAATGAACGAAATCCCAAATCATGGCCCCGTCGAAAACAAAATTACGTGATGCTCGTGTGCTTGATGACTCTTCTGTTTGTCCTGATAAAGAGCGAGCCCGCCGGTGCCTTGCCTGCGACGAACGCGGCTCTGGGAGAAAAACTCTCGAGGAAGCCCATCCGAGGCCGGATGTATAGATGGCAGTTCTCTTCTTCTCTTCTTTCGTGCCTTTAATTTCTGCTTTATGGATGATTGTCCTTTCCTTTTGGTCTGTGTCTTTTCTTCATATTTTTACACACACACATTTATATATGTATATATATATATATATATATATATATATATATATATATATATATATATATATATATATATATATAGAGAGAGAGAGAGAGAGAGAGAGAGAGAGAGAGAGAGAGAGAGAGAGAGAGAGAGAGAGAGAGAGAGAGAGAGAGATTGACAGATATAGATATATATGTGTGTATGTGTATATATATATGTTATATTTATTTATACATGTATGTATGTATATTCTATCTATTATATCTTTATCTATCTATTTATATATATCTATATATATATATATTAAATATATATATATATATATTATATTATATTATATGTGTGTGTGTGTGTGTGTGTGTGTGTGTGCTGTGTGTGTGTGTGTGTGTGTGTGTGTGTGCGTGTATATGTATACATACATATACATATATGTCTATGTATATGTATGTATACATATATATATATATTATATATATATATATATTATATATATATATATATAGTTATATGTATACATATTATATATGTACTATGTATATGTACTGTATACATACATACAACACACACACACACACACAACAATATAATATATATATATATTATATATTTATATATATATATATATTTATATATATTATGTATATATGCATATATATACGTATATATACACACATAAATTTACATTATATATACATATACATAACATATATGTTATGTATGCATACACACACACACACACACGGACACACACCACACACACACACACACACACACACACACACACACACACGTACCACATACACTACACACCCACACAACACACACACACACCACCACACACACACCCAACACACACACACACACCACCACACACACACACACCACACCAACACACACATATATATTATATTATGTGATGTGTAGTCGGTGTGTGTTTGTGTGAGAGGAGAGAGAGGGAGGAAGAGTTCGTGAGAGGGAGTAGAGTAAGAGAAGGAGAGGGGAGAGAGAGAGAGAGGAAGTTAAAAAGAAGTTAAAAAAAGAGCAGCGAAGAGAGAGAGACGAGGACAGTGAGAAGGAGTAAGAGAGAGGAGAGAGTAGTAGAGTAAAAAGAGAGAGCGAGAGAGCGGGAAAAGATCGTTGTATATATAAATGTGTGTGTGGCATTCATCCCGGGTCGTTAGCGAATTCTAGGAAACTTGACTCCGGCGATTAACTCAACGCTTTTAGGAAGGAGCTCCGGTCGTCAGTGAACTGCGGTCATTCATTCCCTTCAGCGTGTTGTACATTTTGATCATTTACTTTTATTCCTTAAGCCAAGTGTTTGGCATTCCTCGTTCTATTCATTGCTCTGTGTTCGCTTCACGATCTATCTACCTCTTGTTTATGTGGTCTGTTGTCAGATCGGTCTACATTTTTCACTCCGTCTATTTTCCTGAGAAAAAAACATCGCCTATCCATTTCTCTCTATAGGACGTATGTTTTCTTTATCTCCACTACCATCAACCAAGCTGATAGATACCTTATTCGCGCATCCAGTAAACCTTTTCGCTGTTGCTTGTTGCATGTTACCCTGGCGCACTGTAAGGGCAATTTACTTACTTCGGAAAATCCAGCGGGACTCTACCGGACTTTTTTCTTACCCTGACCCGCTTGGTTGCCTTGTT
>NW_020869759.1:0-12500 GCF_003789085.1 Penaeus vannamei | reverse complement strand
TTTTCCTTCCTGTTATGTGTACGTCAGCACAAGGGACAAGGCGAGTCCTTTTCCTTCCTGTTATGAGTACGTCAGCACAAGGGACAAGGCGAGTCCTTTTCCTTCCTGTTATGTGTACGTCAGCACAAGGGAC
Source organism: Penaeus vannamei (assembly GCF_003789085.1). Lineage (NCBI taxonomy): Eukaryota > Metazoa > Arthropoda > Malacostraca > Decapoda > Penaeidae > Penaeus > Penaeus vannamei. The sequence goes on along the minus strand of NW_020869759.1, from coordinate 12,367 downwards.
AAGGCGAGTCCTTTTCCTTCTCGTTATGTGTACGTCAGCACAAGGGACAAGGGCGTCCTTTTCCTTCTTGTTATGTGTACGTCAGCACAAGGGACAAGGCGAGTCCTTCCTTTCGTTATGTGTACGTCAGCACAAGGGACAAGGCGAGTCCTTTTCCTTCTTGTTATGTGTACGTACTTGTTATGTGTACGTCAGCACAAGGGACAAGGCGAGTCCTTTTCCTTCTCGTTATCTGTACGTCAGCACAAGGGACAAGGCGAGTCCTTTTCCTTTCTTGTTATGTGTACGTCAGCACAAGGGACAAGGCGAGTCCTTTCCTTCTTGTTATGTGTACGTCAGCACAAGGACAAGGCGAGTCCTTTTCCTTCTCGTTATGTGTACGTCAGCACAAGGGACAAGGCGAGTCCTCTTCCTTCTCGTTATGTGTACGTCAGCACAAGGGACAAGGCGGGTCCTTTTCCTTCTTGTTATGTGTACGTCAGCACAAGGACAAGGCGAGTCCTTTTCCTTCTTGTTATGTGTACGTCAGCACAAGGGACAAGGCGAGTCCTTTTCCTTCTCGTTATGTGTACGTCAGCACAAGGGACAAGGCGAGTCCTTTTCCTTCTCGTTATGTGTACGTCAGCACAAGGGACAAGGCGAGTTCCTTTTCCTTCTGTTATGTGTACGTCAGCACAAGGGACAAGGCGAGTCCTTTTTCCTTCTTTTATGTGTACGTCAGCACAAGGGACAAGGCGAGTCCTTTTCCTTCCTGTTATGTGTACGTCAGCACGAGGGACAAGGCGAGTCCTTTCCTTCTTGTTATGTGTACGTCAGCACGAGGACAAGGCGAGTCCTTTTCCTTCTCGTTATGTGTACGTCAGCACAAGGACAAGGCGACGTTATGTGTACGTCAGCACAAGGGACAAGGCGAGTCCTTTTCCTTCGTGTTATGTGTACGTCAGCACGAGGGACAAGGCGAGTCCTTTTCCTTCCGTCAGCACAGGACAAGGCGAGTCCTTTTTCTTTTTGTTATGTGTACGTCAGCACAAGGACAGGCGAGTCCATTTCCTTCCTGTTATGTGTACGTCAGCACGAGGGGCGAGTCCTTTTCCTTCTCGTTATGTGTACGTCAGCACAAGGGACAAGGCGAGTCCTTTTTCCTTCTCGTTATGTGTACGTCCACAAGGGACAAGGCGAGTCCTTTTCCTTCTCGTTATGTGTACGTCAGCACAAGGGACAAGGCGAGTCCTTTTCCTTCTTGTTATGTGTACGTCAGCACAAGGGACAAGGCGAGTCCTTTTCCTTCTTGTTATGTGTACGTCAGCACAAGGGACGAGGCGATCCTTTTCCTTCTTGTTATGTGTACGTCAGCACAAGGACGTCCTTTTCCTTCTTGTTATGTGTACGTCAGCACAAGGACAAGGCGAGTCCTTTCCTTCTTGTTATGTGTACGTCAGCACAAGGGACAAGGCGAGTCCTTTTCCTTCTTGTTATGTGTACTCAGCACAAGGGACAAGGCGAGTCCTTTTCCTTCTTATGTGTACGTCAGCACAAGGGACAAGGCGAGTCCTTTTCCTTCTTGTTATGTGTACGTCAGCACAAGGCGACAAGGCGAGTCCTTCCTTCTTTTATGTGTACGTCAGCAGGGACAAGCGTCCTTTTCTTCTTGTTATGTGTTACGTCAGCACAAGGGACCAAGGGAGTCCTTTTCCTTCTCGTTATGTGTACGTCAGCACAAGGGACAAAGCGAGTCCTTTTCCTCTCGTTATGTGTACGTCAGCACAAGGGACAAACGAGTCCTTTTCCTTCTCGTAGTGTACGTCAGCACAAGGGACAAGGCGAGTCCTATATATGTCACCACCTACTAGCAGGCCTACGGCGCTTCCCGACCCCAACCCTTTTAACCCCAGCGACCCGGGTGGGTGATGTACGCGTGGACTTGGCACTCCGGGAAGGGTGAAAGGATGATGCGTATGGTGCTGGCGTTCTCGAGAGGGTGATGTCAACAGCTACGCCATACCGCTGGTGATGACATCGCTACATATATGTGTATATTTTATAAATATATATATTATAAATATACATATATTTACTTTATATGCATATATATATATATATATATATATATATATAATATATAATATATATACATATATATATATACATATATATATATGTAATATATATATTATATTATTATATATATATATATAATATATTATATAAATATATATAATTATATAATTATTTTCCTATCTTATATTACATACATATTATATAATTTAAATATTTCATATATTATTATATAATTTATTAATTCATATATAGGGCTCCATTAATTTTTATGCCTTATATAATATAATAGATATGTATATATAGACTTTTGAGAAATTAGCTGATAAAATTAAAACTATTAAGTATAATATAATTAACATTAATTACATATTTAAGACATATATAAAATGGAGAATATATATATGGGTATAGTTTTTGCACAGATATATAATGAAAATGAGCTTAGCTATTAATTAAATATTTGAGGATGAGTACATATAGATAGTGATATAACAATAGTATATATTAATGTAATAGATTAATAAAATGTAATTAACATCTAGATATTTGACATAAAAAACAAATATATAGTGATATCATAGCGATACAGATTATAATTTATTTCTATACATAATATTTATAAAGGTGTATATATATATTTATTGCTCACACATCATATTTATATTATTAAATATCTCACTCTCTCAAGAGATATATTATCATTTTTATAGTTTATCTCTAATATAAGTCAATTCTCAAAATTATATTAATTTACAATATCTTATTAATATCGGTACGGAATATATAGTAATATATATATTAATGATAACTCAGTTATTCATACATAAATATAATTATATTAATTCTAACATATAAGTTTATAGTGATTATATAACATAATATTATATACATATTTATTTCTAATCTATATTCACTATACAGCCAATCTGCTATAGTGAGTATACGATTATCATTCTCACTAACTTCACCACTATCATTGCTATATATAATTAATACATAATATTAAATATATATACCATATATAATAGATTATAATTAAGAATTATAAGAATATAGAATAAAAGAAATAATGATAAATTAAATAATATGATTATAAAATGTAATATAAATAGATGTTAATATCTAATATAGCCCTCAGAATTATTATATAAAGGTGAGATATAATGTAATATATATTATATAATTGTTATAATTATATTTAATTGATCATAATATTAGTATAATCCAAATAAATATAATAATATCATTAACTATCTTAATAATAAATTAAGTAAAATAAATAATAAATAAATATAATAATGTAATGATATGTTAATTTAATAATAAAAATAATAATAATATATATATATATGATATAAAATATTTATATATATATATGTAAGTAATATGAGTAATAAATTATAATATAATAACCAAATTATAATGATGACAATATAAAGTAATGATTATATACCATTAACTGCATACTTACTTATTAATATATAATAATAAATTAATGATAATGATTATAAAATACCAATTAATTAATATAAGTAATTAATGACTATAATATTTCAAAATATGATAGATATAATATATATACTAATTATAACAGTAAGTTATGCTAAAGATAATATAAATGTATAATGTTTTATTATTAATAACAATTAAATAAAGTATAGGTTAATATATAATAAGTTAACAGTTATTTTAGTAATAAATTTAATAATTAAATATTATAAATAATTATATAATTATATATTATTTATTTGAGCACATGATTCAAAGACGTATTTAACTATTGTCATCTTGCTTCTCATATACTTATTCTCCCACCTTTATCACCTTTCCTCTATATACATCACTTATCCTATTCCATTATTCATTCATATTCTATCCATATACTTATTCACTCTCATCACTATACTCTTTCATCCTCCTATTACTTAACTTATAATATCTACTACTAACTATTTAAATCCTCCTTTACTTCATATATAACTATTCATTATACAACGCTATACTACACTAACTTCTTTACATCTCTCTCGTTCTACCTTTACTATCCTCCTCTTCTTCTTCTACTCTCCTCATTCACTTCTTTCTCTGTCCTCCTCTTTCCTATCTTTCTACTAGCTTTACTCTACCTCCTACGTATATATCTTCCTTCTGTACTCTTCTTTTCCTTTTCCTCCTTCCTCCTTATTATCTCTATTCTATACTTTCGTATATATATATATATATATATATATATGTATGTATGTTATGTATTAACACTACACATCACATACTACACTCACACACACACACAATCACATCACTACTATCACACACATCCCCTTTTCCTATTCATCTTTTTTCCTTTATTCTCTCTTCTTCGTTTTTCCCCATCTCTCCTCACTCTTTCTTCCTTGCTATGCCCTTCCACTCTTATTACCTCTTTAATCTGTCTCCCTTTCAACCCTTTCTTTTCTACTCCCTTTTACCCTTTCTCTCCTTCCTCATAAATCACCTCTCTCCCCTCCTCACATTCCCTTTCTTTCCTCACCTCCTTCCTACTCTAATTATCTCCTACTTCTTCACATACCCCCTTCTCTTCACCACCCGACCCATCCCACCCCCTCCTCCCTATCCCATCACCTCCCCTTCCTTCCCTCCACCCACCCTCCCCCTCTCCTCTCTACCCTTCCTCCTCACACTCACCTCGCACCCCTCCTTCTTCCTCCCACCCACCCCTCTCCCTCCCTCCTTCCTCCCACCCATCAACCTCAATCCTTCTACCCTCCTTCTATTAATTTACCTCTCCCATATCCCATCTCCCCTTAACTCTTATCTCTTTCACTCATACCACCATCTACCTCACCCACTCATCTCATCCTACCCATTACTTCACTACACCCCTCTCCCTCTCACCTTGCCCTACTCCCTACAGACAGTGTCTGGCGTAACTTACCGCAAACGCCTAGGGACATGCTTCGCGACGATAATGTTTATGTGCTATGTACTCACAACACTATAAAGGCCATACAGCGCTCCTCGTGACCGGTGGTCCCCTATAGGAGCAACTGCACGGACCTGTACACAAAGTGGGAACAACCGGCTCGTGTTCACACCTACTCGGCCCACGACTCCACGATACGAGACGCGTCCGCATACTGGCCAACTGGTGGACAGGGAAAGGCGGCGCGATCCTCGCCGTGCTGAAGGAATCCTGTGGCGGAAACATATACGTAGATTGTAGGTGTGTATCGGTGGGGGCTTGGGGATGTGAGTATGAGGGAGTATGGAGAGGGATAGTGATGAAGGAGCGGGCATAGGATTAGTGTATCATAACCTGAAATATTTTAATTAGGAGTAGTAATTGAGATCAGCAATGAAATTGGGCGAGAAGTTGTAAAATAGCGAAAACAGCCGGAAAGTGAAGAGAGCGCGAGAGGGTTCGGATAACTATAATCGTATATCTTATTACTATATTCTACATATTATAATAATTCTTACATGTGAGTATGTGGCAAGAATGACGATGATCTGTGCACACGAATACAGTATGCAAAAAAAGATGACACTCTGGAGCCAGATTGGCTTCCACGCTGTAAAAGGAATTCTCTCTTTCTTGCCACATAGAATTCTAATGAGATGTAGTGAGCGTGCTGTACTCAATCCAACAAGAGAGCTATTGGATTGGATGATGACTAACGTGTGCACGTGATGCATTGGATCACCGAGTATGTCACTATTGCTAGACTACGTGACTGTGAGTAGCGATCTTTAGATTAGACCGCTATAGATATAAGCAGACCTCCGCGTAGTGGAGAGCCAACGGAGGACAGAACCCTTACTCGAGGAGAGGCAACAGCACTTCCAAAATTGCTATTCAATAAAGAGGAATCGAGACAATCTTGGGTTGTCTACCCTAGGCTCGCATCTACAATACTCTCGTAAGGCCCAACATCGCGGCTCTTACAAATTCCACCAACACATTAGGACATCGTAAACAGAATGCCCGATTGATCGTATTTCTGCAAAAAACTCGTATCTTGCGTGACCTGAGGGCCTTCCCCTTCAGCGATAGAAGAAAAAAAAAAAAACAATATGGAGTGAGAGAGAATAAGAGATTTCTTTTTCTTTTTCACACCCACGCACACACAAACTTTGAATTACTCTTCTCAGTACGTGATTAATTAGAAGGGTTCTTTCCTTTTGGGCTAATTGAAGTCTCTTGTCACACATGGGGCATTCTAACACGAGATCTCATCTGAATTATTTTTTTCGTTTTGTTATTTCTTTTCTTTTTACTGATGATTGGTAAAGGATTCCTGAAACTTTCGTCTTGATTTTTTAAGAGAGTTAATGCATCGACCTTTCAAGTTTTTTGGGAGATAAAAAACTATAATAAACTCTATAATAACACTATAATAGGTATGTGTGTGTGTTGCATGTGATCCTTTCATCACTGAAATTAAAACTAATCATGCCAGACTGTTGATGCAAATATCTATGAATATACTAATATGAAAGATACTTCTTAGAAAACTAATTAACGGGTCCACTTGATAACATTTCAAATAACAACTGAAACTAAACTGGGATTCATACTGAAAAATTTCACTAAACTTTTTAAGTGAACACAAACGCTAAGAGAACTGTCTGTAAGAATTGTAAATTACTTGAGTTCTTGCAGTGCGTGTGTGAAAAGACCACTGACCTTAGAGCAGGTGAATGAAAGGGTCTTGGTATGTCATTTCATTGTAGTAGATGTTCTATGTGTGAAAGAAGGACCACTGGCCTTAGAGCAGGTGAACGAAAGGGTCTCTCTCTCTAATCATTTGATCAGCATTATACCTTGCGCTTATACGACAACGACTGTTTACTATATGGTTGCAAAAGAAATGAATAGATAGATAAATAAATAAATAATAAAAACATAAAACATGGCACGCAATCTATCCAAGAGGCTCTGTAAAAGTCATGTCGGGGAATTTTGGTCTTGGCCTACGCATAAACGGCGGTGTGGATTCAGCAACAAATGGCTCCTGGTCTTAGCAAGTTCACATTGCAGAGAGGTAGATGCGGAGACCCCAACGGACCCCTCGTCTACATAGTGCCGAGAGGGCGGAAACCAGGGGTGACGAGCTTGAGACCTTGTGTGTCTTCGTCTGTGCTCTGCCGTCTCCCTCTCTGTCTGACGAGGGAGGTGCTTGTTCCGCCCAGAAGAAGTGTGAAGTGAAGAGGAGGTGGACAGGGTCAAGGACCTGAGTCCACTACACGAGGAACTTACTCACAGGAGGCAGCTGTTATAGGGACAGATATAAAAGCTTCCATCCAGATCTTGTATGATGTTGTTTATAGAGTGTATATCTGTATGTAAATGGGAGGGCTTTGGTGTTTGATTTTATGTTTGTTAGAGTGTGTGTGGATAGTGTGTGTGGTGTGTGTTCGTGTGAAATATGGTGTGCGTGTGCGGTGTGGTGTGTGTGTGTGTGTGGTGTGTGTGTGTGTGGTGTGTCTGTGTGTGTTGTGTGTGTGTGTGTGTGTCTGTGTGTGTTGTGTTGCTTGTTTGCTTGTTTGTGGTGTGATGTGTGTGGTGTGTGTGTGTGTGTGTGTGAGCCTTCCTGCAGCTTTCTGTATATATTGAGGATAAAACACATACAAAAGAACACAAACAAACAAACAGGGCACTTTTGTGTCCGGGCGTTATAAGCTTGCGACATCTCGTCCAAGAATAGATTCTCACTACACATATCTATAAAAAAATACTTCCTTTTGAAGACATTCTTCCAGTGTCTAAAAAAAAAAAAAAAATCTTCAAAACACTTAAGTTCTTGTTCCTCTGCCCTCTATCCTCCCACATCTCCAGTTTGTCAAAAAGCCTAATAACGCAACTTAATACTTATAATATATATATACATAGTATATATATATATTATATAGTATTATATATACATATGTGTGTATATGTGATGTATTGTGTGTGTGTGTGTGGTGTGTGTGTGTGTGTGTGTGGGTGGTGTGGTGGTGTGGTGTGTGTGTGTGTGTGCTGTGTTGTGTGTATGTCATATATGTATGTATGTATTGTATGTGCATATAGGGTATATAATAGTATATTATATATATATAAATTAGAATATTTATAATACTTATATTATCTGATATATACAATTAGAAAATGAAAAACAATGTATTTCGAACTCTCCACGAGTTCAGACAAAAAAGGTAATGGAGTATCTGCATTACTATTAGTATCCTGAATAATCCTTTTAAAAGAAATATATATAACTTATTCTACACTGAATGCTAGAATGCGTTTTGGCGACCGCCTTTTGCTATAAATATCTAGTGTCGATTCCTTTTATTTTGAGAACTCCGTAAATCTGCTTATACTGTATTTATTTCTGTATTTACGTGGATACTCATATAAATCTGGATTTCTCGAGAAAATTAAAATCTAGATAAATAAAGTTATCAAACAACCAAAACAAAATACTTATTTTTTAAAGATAATTTGAAGACTGTTTGCTCAGTTTTTAAGACATGTGCGTTCGATTTTGAGTTATATTTTGGATTTGAAAAAATAAATGGAAATAGGGGAGGAAGGAGAGGAGGAGGAGAGGAAGAAGAAGAAGAAGAAGAAAGAGAAGAAGAGGGAGGGGGAGGAGAGGAGCGAGGGAGAGGAGGAGGGAGAGGAAGGACAGGGGCGAGGAGGAGGAGGAGGAGGAGCACGGGAGGAGGAGGAGAAGGAGAAGGAGAAGAAGAATGAGAAGGAGGAAGGAGAGGAGCGAAGGAGGATGAAAGAGGAGGAGTGGGAGAGGAGGAAGGAGAAAAGAAAAGTAAGAAGAAGAGAAGAAGAAGGAAGAATGAAGAAGAAAGAAGAAGAGAAGTAAGAGAAGAAGGAAAGAAGAAGAAGAAGAATTAAGAAGAAGAAAGAAGGAAGAGAAGGGTGGAGAGAGGAAGGAGGTGGAGGGAGAATGTAGAAGTAGTGTAGAGAGAAGTGAGAAAAGTTAAGAGAGAAGGAAAAGAAGAAGGAGCGAGGAGAGAAAGAGGAGATAAGAAAATGATGAGAAGAGAGAGGCAAGAAGAAGTAGAAGAAGAAGAAGAATAGAGGGAAAAGAAAAAGAATGAGGAAGAAGAAAAATGATATAGAGAAAAAAAATAATGGAAAGGAAGAAGAATAAAAAGAGAATACAGAAAAAAAGAGAAACAAAGCGACGCAAAGAAAAACAAAAAAGTAAGGAAGAAATAATGAGGTATAATGTTATAGTATATAATAATTTATATCATATAGTATATTTATCTATGTATATATTATAATATATAAATAGTATATATATATATATATATATATATATATATATATAGTAACAGGTATAATAGTTTGGTATATATTAGCTATATGTGTTATATTATATATAGAGGTGAGTTAACTATATAGTAGTTATGAGTATATAGACTTATTATAATATAATGATTCTGCCCATCTACCACTTACTTAGAAAGTCGGTAAGGTAAACTATTTATGTCAGCGAATAAGATATTTTTAGTTTCTCGTTGTACTAATCGTTGTCCGGATACTACAATTAATCTAGCGGTAGTATTATTCTGAGAAGTGTATTTCACAATATGCTTTACGGCAATTCATGAGATGTAGGTCGTGGGGTTGTCTTTGTTAATGATAAGTGAGCAAGAGGCGAACATTAGAGCAAAAGACAGGAATGCATTATAGTTAAGTGTAAAACGAGATACAGGACAACTTAAGGGCGCTATAAAACAATATCACAACTGATGATAGGCCGAAGGACCGAGTAACGAGATGGTAGTTGAACAAATATTATAGAGAACAAACATGGAATGCATTAATAAAATTAAAGGGATAAGAAATGAAGAATAATAATAATGAATGATGGAATGAATAGTGAGGGATTGATGTCGACAGGAGTGATAATGCTAATGACGTATTAATGTTTTGATTGATGGATGATGTGTGTATAATGGAAATGATGATGAGAGCTAGTAGAGCTAAATAATGAGTTGATGATGGATGAAGGGTAAGGGATTATTAGTGAAATAATATGATCTGCTGGATGTATTATGGGTGATGAGTAGCTTCTAGGGTGGATGATGATGATAATAAATATATACAACCGATAATCATGGGAGATAGTAATAATTTACTCCTTAGTTCATCAAGGTGGTAATACTAGTGCTCTAGAGGTGAACAATCGAATATTCTCCTCGCACCTCCTCTTTCATCATCCGTGTCATCATCTTCCTCTCACAAAATCATCACGCATGACCCACATTAACCATAGGGTGACCGATTCGCGATGCATTAGGATTGTTGAATTAAGTTTGGAACCAGAGTAGAGTGATTCTGACTACTATAAAAAAAAAAAAAAATGCAGTCATGCATATACTGATCGTTTTATTTTGCAGAAATCTTTAAAAAATTCTAATTAAGATGTGGAGTTTTTCGCAATGAAAATCACGACTCCTTTTGGCCTATTAGGCCCAAGATGAGGAAGAATTTCTTACTCTTTAAAGGGGTATATAAAATTTCCTTATTTAGGTTTCAAAAACGGAAAAACCTGTTGTTTATTACATTTACTTGAAATAAAGCGTAGACTGATGCATAAATATAGAAATTAGTTCAATAATTGTAAGTGTTAGTTGAGGTAGCAGTAGTGAATAGTAAGGTTAGTAATAATAGTGGGCAAGTAGTAAGCCAGATAGTAGTAGTAGTAATGAGTATAGTAGTAATTAGTAAGTAGTAGATAACAGTAGTAGTAGAACAGTTAGTCGTTAGGTAGGGAAGTAACTAGTAGTAGGTAGTAGTACGGAGTAATAGTAGTAATTAGTAGTAGTTTTAGTAACAGTGGGCAGTAGTAGATAACGGGCAGTCAGTCGTGAAGTAAAACAATAGTAGTAGTGAGAGTAACAGTAATAGTAGTTAATAGTAGTAGTAGGCTCAAAAGGTAGTGGAGTAAGTAACAGTAGTAGAGAGGTAACAGTACAAAGTAATAAAGAGTAGTACAGTAGTAGTGGCAGAGTGGGAAATGCTAGTAGTAGTAATAGTAGTGGAGTAGCAATAGTGGCAAGGTGCAAAAGTAACAGTAGGTCGTATAGTAACGTTGAGTATTAGGCTTTAAGTGAACGTAGGTTAAGTATGCTCGTGCGGAGAATAAATTTGCTTAGATCAGTGAATTGATTTATTTCAGTTCCAGAATAGTAGTGCTATAGTGTAGGTAGTGAGCTATACCATAGTAGTGAAGGTATCAGTAATGGAGATTGCCAAGTAGGATGGGTTTTGAAAGAATCAAGCTTTATAATTTTATTTAGATCTCTATTTTTAGTTTAAGTAGTGTAAAATGTGGATTAAGCTACGGAGGTACGTTACACGCCAGCTCTCCGTTTGTTAGGTAGTTAGAGTATACTTAACACTACCCCACATAAGCCTAGAAAGCACCTAGATCCATATTGTAATGTTACACCAAGGATGTAAAAACTAAGCCAGTACCGGAGATGAAAAGTAAATATAAAGAATAATACATTGGCTCAATTAAGTAAAAACAGCGAACGAAATCCAGATAAAAGATTAAAACCAAAACGATAATTATCATATTAATAATATGAGTTACTCACGCTGTTAACCTTAATAGCCTACGTTTAAATTTTCACGTGGAGCAAAAACTTCTTGATTTATTCTGCCAGATAATTAAATCAAGAAGAGAAGAAGTAAGAAGAAAGAAGGAAGAAGTAAGAGAAGAAGAAGAAGCAAGAAGAAGAAGAAAGAAGCGAAGAAGAAGAAAAGAAAGAAGAAGAAGAAAAAAGAAAGTAAGGAAGAAAGAAAAAAAAACATGTCACGTGATTTCTCATACGAAACACAAGCATATTTTCAAAAATGTTTCTGTTTGCGAGAGGCAAATTGCATGACCAAACAACAGGCAGCACAGGTATTACACACAACACAAGCAACTGAAGGAGGGGGAGGAGGAGAGAGAGACGAAAGAGGCAGGAGGAGAAGAGGAGGAGGAGGAGAGGATGTGAGGAGTGAAGAGGAGGAGGAGGAAGAGGAGGAGGTAGGATAGAGGCGAGGATTGAGGAGGAGAGAGGAGGGAGGAGAAGAGCTGGAGGGAGGAATGGTAGAGAGGAGGATCAGGAGGAAGTATGGAGGAGGAGGGGCGGCGGAGAGGGCGTGGTAAGAGAGAGTGAGGAATTCGAAGAGGAGAGAGGAAGGATAGAGGAGGAAGGAAAGGACAGAGAGAGGGGGAGATGAGCTGAAGGAGAGGGAGCTGGCGATCGTATTAGGAGAAGACACAAAAGGAAGATGAGGTTA
>NW_020869758.1:547346-554846 GCF_003789085.1 Penaeus vannamei | reverse complement strand
AAGAAATACATAAAATAAAAAAAGGGAAAAAAGTTACCGAATGAAAGAAAAAAAGGAAAAATTTGTAAAATGAAAAAAAAAATGAAAAGATACATAAAATACACAAACAGGGAAAAAGTTACCGAATGAAAGAATAAAAAAGGAAAAAATGTAAATTGAAAAAAATGAAAGAATAAAAAATAATAATAATAATAAAAATAACAAAAAGGGAAAAAAGTTACCGAATGAAAGAATAAAAAAAAAAATAAATTAAAATAACAAAAAGGGAAAAAAGTTACCGAATTAAAAAAAAGGGAAAAAAAGTTACAGAATGAAAGAATAATTAAAAAATTTATAAAAAGGGAAAAAAAGTTACCAATAAAAGAATCTAAGAAAAATAAATAAATAGCAAAAAGGGAAAAAAGTTACCGAATGAAAAAAAAAATAAATAAAATAAAAAAAGTGAAAAAAGTCACCGAATGAATGAATAAAAACAATAATAATAAATGAAAATAACAAAAAGGGGAAAAAAATACCGAATGAAAGAATTTAAAAAAAAAAAAAAAGGAAAAAAAAAATGTAAGGAAAAGTTTGTCCGGTTAAGGTTGCACTGAGATTGACAGAGAAATTGAAATTAGAAATGACTAGAAATTGTTAATGATAATGGGTTAGAAAAACACTGGATATCTATACTTGCCAAAAGACCTCATAGTTTTTTTCGTTTATCTATTCTAGAAGGAAAGATAGATAGACAGAGAGAAAGATAGATAGATAGATAGATAGAGATAGATAGATAGATAGATAGATAGAGAGAGAGATTGAGGGGATTAGATAGATAGAGTGAAAAGAGAAAGAGAGAGAGAGAGAGAGAGAGAGAGAGAGAGAGAGAGAGAGAGAGAGAGAAGAGAGAGAGAGAGAGAGAGAGAGAGAGAGAGAGAGAGAGAGAGAGAGAGAGATAGAGAGAGAGAGAGAGAGGGAGGGAGGGAGGGAGGAGGGAGAGAGGGAGGGAGGGAGGGAGGGAGGGAGGGAGGAGAGGGAGGAGGGAGGGAGGGAGGGAGAGGAGGAGAGGGAGAGAGAGAGAGAGAGAGAGAGAGAGAGAGAGAGAGAGAAGAGAGAGAGAGAGAGAGAGAAGAGAGAGAGAGAGAGAGAGAGACAGAGACAGAGACAGAGACAGAGACAGAGACAGAGACAGAGACAGAGAAAGAGAGAAGAGAGAGAGAGAGAGAGAGAGAGAGAGAGAGAGAGAGAGAGAGAGAAGAGAGAGAGAGAAGAGAGAGAGAGAGAGAGAGAGAGAGAGAGAGAGATTGAGGGGATTAGATAGATAGATAGATAGATAGATAGATAGATAGAGAGAGAGAGAGGAGAGATAGATGAGAGAGGGATTAGATAGAATAGATAGATAGATAGATAGATAGATAGATAGAGATAGATAGATAGAGAGTGAGAGAAGAGGAGAGAGAGAGAGAGAGAGAGAAACTCTCAGATAGATAAATAGACAGAAAGAAAGAGAGAGAGTTAGGGTGACAGTCAGAGAAAGGCGATATACATACATATTACAGAGCAGATATGTCATCATTTACACTGAGGAATTCTAGTCCAGTAATTCATCACAACAGTATACTCTTCTGTGTACCACATACCCTGCTTCACCCTACACTTAAAGTACACTTCTCACAATACTCTTTAGTAAATTTTTTATACCATACACTGCTTACGTATACACAAGTTATTATTATTATTATTCAAACAAGATATCAGATGGCCTTGTCTCCATGGCATTAAAGTTAATACCCATTTCTCCGCAAAAAAAAAAAAAACAAAAAAAAAAAACGCATCACTTCAACAATAAACATCTTTACATTTCACTTTAACCTTTCTGTGTGTGTCTTAGCAACGGTCATGGTACTCACGTCAATATAAGAGGCTTTTCATGGTCACTTTTATGATCTGTAGTATCTACTATTCATCGCTAAGACAAGGCTCTTTAGTATTCTTTAGCTCTACCTTGGATTAAGATGTCTTGGTGTTCGTCTTGTTACTTAAATAGGGTATGTTTGTCTCACCTCTTACTTGGGTAGGATACTATTTAGGATACCCAAGTTCCCTACCCTAAAACTCCTTTGTTCTGCTTGTTACATGGGTAAAATGCCTTAGTTATATTTAACAATCTTATCACTTAAAAACAATTTCTTGTTCCATCTGTAACTTGCAAAATAAAAATGTTATGTGTGGGTATGGGAAAGGTATGTTTGGATATACACTTTCCTTTGGCCACTTAGAAAAGACATCCAGGGAAGGGTATGTTTGGATATACACTTTCCTTTGGCCACTTAGAAAAGACATCCTTTGGATATACACTTTCCTTTGGCCACTTAGAAAAGACATCCAGTGTTCACAAGATCCCCAAATTCAGTCTGCCACTTAGAATAAACACCCTTGCTTCATTTGCCATTTTGATCTGATTCCTAAGTACCAATAATCACTTAGGGAATAAACGCTATCCCTTTGCCTCTTAGATAAAATACCTAAAATTCCTTTTATCATAAACAGAAAAAGTACCTCGTCCCATCAACCACTTAATAAAAAAACTAAGTCTTACCACTTACAGCAGAGGCAAATAGTTCCATCTACCTTTATAGAATAAATTATTAGAGAAAGCACAACTTGCTCGTCTAATTCGGAATATCCAGATTTTACCTACCACTTAGAAGAATACACTTTGCTAAATCTGTTTCTTAAAGAAAAAGGCCAAATTCCATCTAGCATTTAAAGAGAACACCGCTTATTCCATCTACCACTTCAATAAAATACCCTTACTCCATTTAATAAAAACACACATCTACCACTACAGATATCCACATTCCACCTACATCTCACAGAATAAAAAACACCCTACACACTCCACACACACACACACCACACGCAAACACACCCACACCCACACACACACACCACACACACACACACACACACACACACACACACACACACACACACACACTCCCACCCACCCTACACACTCCCCTCCCCACCCACCCACACACACACAAACACACCCTCCCCCCCACCCCCCCTCCACGCCCACACACACACCTTTCCATCCCTTAACCCACCAGGCTAAAATCCTTCTATTAATTTCACCGCCCGCCATCCCGTGCTTGGCCCACCTGGCGAACCTAAAACCGGGGAACTCTAGCATTGAGATGGGTCACTGTTGCACGTTATTCAGCCTCCTGCATAATACACCGAGAGAGAGAGAGAGAGGGGGGAGGAAGGAGGGAGGGAGGGAGGGAGATGGGTAGGGAGGGAAGGAGGAGGGAGAGATGGAGGGAGGAGGGAGAGGAGGGAGGGAGGGAGGGAGGGAGGAGGGGAGGAGAAGAGAGGAGGAGGGAGAGGGAGGGGGAGGGAAGGAGGGAGAGAGGGAGGGAGGAGAGGAGGAAGGGAAGGGAGGGAGAGAGAGAGAGAGAGAGAGAGAGAGGAGAGAGAGAGAGAGAGAGAGAGAGAGAGAGAGAGAGAGAGAGAGAGAGAGAGAGAGACTTAGTTGAGAGAGTTTGGGGTGAGGAGCATGGTGGAAGGGGTTTGGGTAGGGGAGCAGGTGGAAAAGGAGGGGTGTGTGGGTATGGGAAGGGATATATGGGATAGGAAGAAGTGTTATTGGGTAGGAAAGGGTGTTTTGGGAAAGGGAGGGATGTGTGGGTAAGAAGGGTAAGAGCAGAGGAGATAGGGTCTGTATAGGGAAGGAATGGAAGGGAGAGAAAGGGAAGGGATGACTTGAAGGTAAAAGGGGTGTGCGGATAGGGAGGGGCATGTGGGTGGTGGGTGGGGGAGCGACGAGCGACGAAGGGTGTGGTGAAGGATCAACGACCAACTTTATCAATTATGCTCTCAGACATTGCACGACACTTGGTGCGGTGCTCCATCTGTCTCTCTGTCTGTTTCTCTCCCTTTGTTCTTGTCTGTCTGTCTGTCTGTTTGTCTTTGTCTCTGAATCTGTCTCTGTTCCTTCTCTCCTCTCTCTTCTCTCTCTCTTCGCTTCTCTCTCTTTCTCTGTCTCTTTCTTTCATTCTTTCTCTCGCTTCTCTCTCCTCTCTCTGTCTGGTCTCTCTCTCTCTCTCTCTCTCTCTCTCTCTCTCTCTCTCTCTCTCTCTCTCTCTTTTCTCTCTCTCTCTCTCTCTCTCTCTTCTCTTCTTCTCTCTCTCGCTCTCATCTTCTCTCTCTCTACTTCCTCTCTTCCTCTCTCTCCTCTCTCTATATATATATATATATATATATATATATTATATATATATATTTATATATATATATGTGTGTGTGTGTGTGTGTGTGTGTGTGTGTGTGTTGTGTATGTGTGTGTGTGTGTGTGTGTTGTGTGTGTGTGTGTGTGTGTGTGGTGTGTGTGTGTGTGTGTGGTGTGTGTGCGTGCGTGCGTGCGTGCGTGCGTGCGTGCGTGCGTGCGTGCGTGCGTGCGTGCGTGTGTATCCATACCCAGCGCAAATAAAGCAAGCGAGGGGAAGCGAATAAGAAACGGCAAAATCGAGGGAAAAACGGAACGCGGACCCGACGAGTGGAAGCCGGATGTCGCCAACAAAGGAGCCTCAGAGAACGAACAAAGCAGAAGCAATGAACGCAGATAAATAGGGGGAAGGGAAAGAGGGAGGCGAGAGAGAGAAGGAAAAGGAAAGAGAGACGGGGATAAAGACTGGAGAAATGCGGAATTGGAGGATAATTGGGAGAGAGGGAAAGATCGTGATGATGGTAAGAAGAGGGTCGAGGGGAGTGGATAATATATGGTAATTTGGGAATGGAAGATTAAGCGATAAACGAGGAAGCGATGGAAGGGCAAGAGGACATTTATCAGCTGTTGGTTCATGGTAGAAATGGAGATTCCGTCGGCGAGGAAAGGTGTGCGGAAGTGTGTGTATTTCTCCCTGTAATATCCGCGTGTGTATCTCCCTGTGCGTGTGTGTATATCTTATGAAAATCCACGTGTGTTTTCTCCCTGTAATATCCGCGGTGTGTGTATTTCTCCCTGTAATATCCGCGTGTGTGTATCTACCTATGAAATCCACTGTGTGTATTTCTCCCTATGAAATCCGCGTGTGTGTATTTTTTCCTTTGATATCCGCGTGTATGTATCTACCTATGGTATCCGCGTGTGTGTATATCTCTATGAAATCCACGTGTGTATTTCTCCCTGTAATATCCGCGTGTGTATCTCCCTGTGCGTGTGTGTATATCTCTATGACATCCGCGTGTGTGTATCTCTCTATGAAATCCGCGTGTGTGTTTTTTTCCTTTGATATCCGCGTGTGTGTATCTCCCCGTAATATCCGCGTGTGTGTATTTTTCCTTTGATATCCGCCGTATGTGCATATCTCTATGACATCCGCGTGTGTATATCTCTAATGACATCCGCGTGTGTATTTTTTTCCTTTGATATCCGCGTGTGTGTATCTCCCTGTAATATCCGCGTGTGTGTATCTCTATGACATCCGCGTGTGTGTATTTCTCCTATGAAATTTCGCGTGTGTGTATTTTTTCCTTTGATATCCGCGTGTGTGTATTTCTCCCTGTAATATCCGCGTGTGTATCTCCCTGTGCGTGTGTGTATATCTCTATGACATCCGCGTGTGTGTATATCTCTATGGAATCCGCATGTGTGTGTATTTCTCCCTGTAATATCCGCGTGTGTGTATATCTCTATGACATCCGCGTGTGTGTATTTCTCCCTGTAATATCCGCGTGTGTGTATTTCTCCCTGTAATATCCGCGTGTGTGCATATCTCTATGACATCCGCGTGGTGTGTATTTCTCCCTGTAATATCCGTGTGCGTGTGTATATCTCTATGACATCCGCGTGTGTGTATATCTCTATGGAAATCCGCGTGTGTGTATTTCTCCCTGTAATATCCGCGTGTGTGTATTTCTCCCTGTAATATCCGCGTGTGTATCTCCCTGTGCGTGTGTGTATATCTCTATGACATCCGCGTGTGTGTATATCTCTATGGAATCCGCATGTGTGTGTATTTCTCCCTGTAATATCCGCGTGTGTGTGACATCCGCGTGTGTGTATTTCTCCCTGTAATATCCGCGTGTGTGTATTTCTCCCTGTAATATCCGCGTGTGTGCATATCTCTATGACATCCGCGTGTGTGTATTTCTCCCTGTAATATCCGTGCGTGTGTATATCTCTATGACATCCGCGTGTGTGTATATCTCTATGGAATCCGCGTGTGTGTATTTCTCCCTGTAATATCCCGCGTGTGTTTATTCTCCCTGTAATATCCGTGTGTATCTCCCTGTGCGTGTGTGTATATCTCTGTATCCGCATGTGTGTGTATTTCTCCCTGTAATATCCGCGTGTGTGTATATCTTATGACATCCGCGTGTGTGTATTTCTCCCTGTAATATCCGCGTGTGTGTATTTTTTCCTTTGATATCCGCGTGTGTGTATATCTCTATGAAATCCGCTCTCCCTGTAATATCCGCGTGTGTATCTCCCTGTCCGCGTGTGTGCATATCTTATATGGGATATCCGCGTGTGTTGTATTTTCTTCCCTGTTTATATCCACGTGTGTTATTTCTCCCTGTATCCGCGTGTGAGTGCGTGTGTGTATATCTCTGTATCCGCGTGTGTGTATATCTCTGTGACATCCGCATCTCTGTGACATCCGCGTGTGTGCATATCTCTATGACATCCACGTGTGTATCTCCCTGTAATATCCGCGTGTGTGTATCTACCTATGGTATCCACGTGTATCTCCCTATGATATCCGATTGTGGATTTCTCCCTGTAATATCCGCGTGTGTATCTCCCTGTGCGTGTGTGTATTTTTTCCTTTGACATCCGCGTGTGTGTATTTCTCCCTGTAATATCCGTGCGTGTGTATATCTCTATGACATCTGCGTGTGTGTATTTCTCCCTGTAATATCCGCGTGTGTGTATTTTTTCCTTTGATATCCGCGTGTGTGCATATCTCTATGACATCCGCGTGTGTGTATTATTTCCTTTGATATCCGCGTGTGTATTTCTCCCTGTAATATCCGCGTGTGTGTATTTTTTCCTTTGACATCCGCGTGTGTGTATTTTTTCCTTTGATATCCGCGTGTGTGTATCTACCTATGGTATCCGCGTGTGTGTATATCTCTATGGAATCCGTGTGTATCTCCCTGTGAAATCAAACGTGTATCTCCCTGTAATATCCGCGTGTGTATTTTTCTCCCCTGTAATATCCGCGTGTGTATTTCTCCCTGTATTATCCGCTCCCCCTGTATCCGCGTATGTAATATCCGCGTGTGTGTTCCCTGTGCGTTGTGATATCCGCGTGTGTGTATTTCTCCCTGTAATATCTGCGTGTTGTGTATCTCCCTTGTCTCGGTGTGTGTATTATTTCCTTTGATATCCGCGTGTTGTACCTCCTATGAAATCCATTTGTATCTCCCTATGAAGTCGACGTGTGTGTATCTACCTATGGAATCCACGTGTGTATTTCTCCCTCTGAAATCCAAGTGTGTGTATTT
>NW_020869758.1:529846-537346 GCF_003789085.1 Penaeus vannamei | reverse complement strand
AAAAGAAAAAAAGAAAAAGAAGAAAAAAGTAGAGGAGTAAAAGATAAATGGATAAGGAAATAGGTATAAAATATATTCATAGACAAAAGAAAAAGTGGGTCCAGCTAAAAAGAAAAGAAAAGAAAAGGAAGTAAAAAAAACACGAAAGCCAATATCAAACAACAACAAAACCCACATAAACAACTGAATAACATTCTATCACAAAAAAAAAAAACGTCAATTAAAAAACAACAGGAACAAAATTCATAAACAACGGAATAACTTATTCGATCACGAAAAAAATAAATCCACGAAAGTTAATGAAAAAACACATAATCAACGGAATTTCTTATTCTATCAAAAAAAAAAAAAAAAAAAATCCACGAAATTTAACGAAAAGAAAATACACACAAACAACGGAATAACATTCTATCAAAAAAAAAAAAAAAAAAAAAAAAAAAAAAAATCCAGTCAATAAAACAACAACAACAAAACACACATAAACAACGAAATAACTTATTCTATCACGAAATGACATTCAACCTTCATTGCAACCCTGACTTCAAAGGACCGCCGCGCCGTGGGAATGAAGTTTTCAATCCTCAAGAAAAGGCCAATTTCGATTTCTCAACCACAAAATAGTAGGAAAATGTCTTCACTCACGAAAGGGGGGACCGAAGTATGCAAATTGAGTTAGCTACCCTTTCTTAGTATTTCATTCTCCTGGGCTCTGAAAAGTGGGGGAATATTGTGAAGGGAAAGTTAGTGTTCTCTCTCTCTCTCTCTCTCTCTCTTTCTCACTCTCTATGTCTATGTCTCTCTGTCTCTCTGTCTCTCTGTCTGTCTGTCTGTCTGTCTCTCTCTCTCTCTCTCTCTCTCTCTCTCTCTCTCTCTCTCTCTCTCTCTCTCTCTCTCTCTCTCTCTCTCTCTCTCTCTCTCTCTGGCCTCTCTCTACTGGTCTTTGTCTCTCTTCTCTCTCTCTAGACTTCAATAGGTCATTCTCTGTTGGTCTTCGCCTTTCTCTCTTTACCTCTATAGGTCATTACTTCTCTTTCTTGCCCCCCTCTCCTTTTATTAGTCATTCTCTCTTTCTCTCTGCTTCTATTGGTCATTCTCTATCCCCCTTTCTCGTTTTATTCGTTCTCTAGTTATTTTCTTCTTTCGTCTTTCTTTCTATCTTTCATCCGTCTCTCCGCTCTCTTCTCTCTCTCTCTCTCTCTCTCTCTCTCTCTCTCTCTCTCTCTCTCTCTCTCTCTCCTCTCTCTCTCTCTCCTCTCTCTCTCTCTCTCTCTCTCTCTCTCTCTCTCTCTCTCTCTCTCTCTCTCTCTCTCTCTCTCTCTCTCTCTCTCTCTCTCTCTCTCTCTCTCTCTCTCTCTCTCTCTCTCTCTCTCTTTCTCTCTCCTTCCACTCTTCTCCCTCTCTCGCTCTCTCTCTCTCTCTCTCTCTCTCTCTCTCTCTCTCTCTCTCTCTCTCTCTCTCTCTCTCTCTCTCTCTCTCTCTCTCTCTCTCTCTCTCTCTCTCTCTCTCCTCCCCCCCTTCTCTTTCCAAATCTGTTCCTTACCAAAAACGAGGCATCGCGATTACCCATCTGTAACCAAGATGCGGTACATCACATTACATAAACAGACGCCGGGGAAATATGGCTCGCTTTCCTACACTGGAAAAGGTTTACTATGTATGCAGGGAAATAAAACACTTATGTATATGATCAGCATGTCTAGGGGGAAAGGAGAGGGAAGAGAGTAGTAACGTCTTGTAAGATTACGAGACTGCAGCGCAATGTCTGTGCGAGAAATGCTGGTCCTGTTATCGTAAGTGCGCATGTTGTAGAATATAGGCGGGGATTCAATGTAGATTGGGGTTTGGGATAGATAGATGGATGTAAAATGAATGTAGAATACGGTATGGGATAGATAGATGAATGTGAAATGAATGTTGTTACGGTATGGGATAGATAGATGAATGTAAAATGAATGTAGTTACGGTATGGGATAGATAGATGAATGTAAAATGAATGTAGAATAAGGTATAAGATAGATAGATAAATGAAAAATGAATGTAGAATACGGTATGGGATAGATAGATGAATGTAAAATGAATGTAGTTACGGTATGGGATAGATAGACAGATGAATGAAAAGTGAATGTAGTTACGGTATGGGGTAGATAGATAAATGAATGTAAAATTAATATAGATTACGGTATGGAGATTGAGTGATAGATAAATGAATAGATGAATAAATAGTGAGCGGGTAAATAAGTAAATTAATAATAGGTTTATTTAGAAAAATCGTTTGATGATTTTGAAAAGGCTAAAAGATTAAACAGCCTTTGACAAGAATGTTAATTGTTTTTCTTTGATGAACACGGAAGTAAAGAGAGTATATTAATATTAATAGAAACGAAAATCTTTGCTCTCCAATATCTTTTAAATAATGCAAAAATTAAATCAACATGAATTTTCATATTAATCTCATGATGAAATAAGAGTCTCTGGACATTTTTATCTTATCAATATCTTATTTTTCTTTTGCTTATTTTTTTCTGTAAAATTTCAAGTCGAGAGCAAGATTTTCCGAGATATTTGCGATTCCTTTTGCAAGAAGTCAAGATGCCTTATCTCGGCCGCAATTTCTCTGTGGTTAATTCAACACCAGTACTTTTTCCTTATCTTGATTTCCTGTTTTTCTACGTCTTCTAAAATCCTAATTTTCATTTTGAATAAAAAGAGAAACGATTCCTAAAAGCTAAGGAGTTATTGCAAAAATATTCAAGAATTCCTTATTTCTTATAAAAAAATTCTTTTTATTAGATAAATAAACTATTAATGTAGAAAAGATAAGATTGAGAATGAATATCTTGCACGATACAAGAGAGGATATTCATTCTCATTCATATCTTTTCTACATTTTATTACGGCTTTACTTGCAAGTGTGTACTTTCATATATAACTTTATGTTCGCCTGAAACGAGCCCTTCCTAGTACGTTGTAGCAGATGCCGTTCTTTCACCGAATAAAGCACTCCATTCAGCTCTTCGTTTTGAGGTCAATCCTTCATTTTACAGTAGTGTCGGCTGTCAAACATACATCAAAAAGCATCGTTACTGAAACTTACGCAACATCATGACGGACATCAACAGCTGGCTTTTGGAAGTAAACATTATGTTTTTTGTCGCTGTCAGTTGTACCAAAGGGTAATGGATATGCTCATTTACATACATACTTAAACACATACTCATGCACACACACACACACACTCTCTCTCTCTCCTCTCTCTTCCTCCTCTCCCTCCTCTCTCTCTCCTCTCTCTCTCTCTCTCTCTCTCTCTCTCTCTCTCTCTCTCTCTCTCTCTCTCTCTCTCTCCCTCCGTCCCTCTCTCCCTCCCTTCCTTCCTCCCTCCCCTCTCTCTCGTGTGTGGGCATGAACGTGTATACGAGTGTACGTTCTACAATCGTTCATGTGTACGTTCGTGTAGACTAATCCCCAGGCGTTAGACATAAGACCCTTACTTACGAAATAATGAATGTTTAGAAACTGATCTCCCCGAATCATCACAAGAGGAAATTTTGCGCGCTTATTAACTCCAAACAAAACCCGGAGATAGCGAAGGCTTTGGCAAATACCGCTGATTGCATTTCGGTGATGTTCCTGTTGCCGGTTATATCATCACTCTCCTTCTCTTCTCTTCTCTTTATGTCCCTTTTCTTCCCTTTGCACTGGTTCCTTCTTTCTTTTGCTTTGTGATATTGTGATCTATTTTGTGATCTTTTATTTACGCTTCGCTTTTATTTATCTATATATTATTATCATTATTATTATTATTTATTTTTTTTTTTTTGGGGGGGGGCAGAGCATTGAAATAAAGCATAAATCATAACGTAAGTAAAAAAGATATTAACTAAAGTAAATATTTCGCCCCTTCTAATTTTCCCAAGCCCAAAAAAATAAAATAAAATAAAAAAATAAAATCATGCGACTCATTTGTCATCAATTATAAAGGATCTGAGAACGTAACAAAGGTTTTCGCGACACAATCAAGGACTTAAATAGGTTATTCCAGCCCGAGAGACGGATTCCGAACCCTTCCCGCTATAAACGAACGAAGTCAACAACGTTACCAGATGAAACTCTCCTTACCGGGAATCTGAATCAATCTTCATTAGGATCGTAATCGCCTTAAGTCTATTACGAGCAAGAGTGAACCTCCTTCAAGGCAACGCGATTAACTTGCCAACTTTGGTGTTTTGATTTTTTTTTTCTTTTTTTTTTTTTTTTTTCTTTTCTCTTTTTTTTTTTTTTCCTTTTTGACGTGGCAGTTGTTTTCCGCTGCGTCATTCTGTTTCATTTATGCTTTGTGTTGGATCTTTGAGAATGTCCTTTATGTTGATTTATGTTTTCAAAATCATGTTTCAATCAAGTACACACTTACTTACACAAACACACATGTATCCATACATATATATATATATATATATATATATATATATATATATATATATATATTATATATATTATATATATATATATATATATATATAATATGTGTGTGTGTGTGTGTGTGTGTGTGTGTGTGTGTGTGTGTGTGTGTGTGTGTGTGTGTGTGTGTGTGTGTGTGTGTGTGTGTGTGTGTGTGTGTGTGTGTGTGTGTGTGTGTGTGTGTGTGTGTGTGTGTATGTATATATACACACATGCATATATATATATATATATATATATATATATATATATATATATATATATAATATATATATATATATATATATATATATATATATATATATATATATATATATATATATATATATATATATACATATATACATATATATATATATATATATATATATATATATATATATATATATATATATATATATATATATAATATATAATATATATATATAATATGTATATATATATATGTATGTATAATATATATGTATATAATATATATATATATATATATATATATATATATATATATATATATATATATATTATATATATATATATAATATATATACATATATATATATATATATATATATATATATATATATATATATATATATATATATATATAATATATATATATATATATATACATATATATACATATATATATATATATATATATATATATATATATATATATATATATATATATATATATATGTACACACACACACACATATATATATATATTAGAAATGGCCCAGACTTATTTCACTCTCGATTCCACGATATCGCTTTGTGTGGCGATTTCTGTCTTCGAATGGAACTAAACGATTATTCCAACCTACAATTTCTTCTTTGTGAAGTCTCCACTTAATTTGAAGTTTATCTAATTGCAAAACACGTTAAAGCAAGGGAAATTTCTTGTTTTTTAGAAAATGTATCCTCTTCACAATTGTTGTTTAATCTATATATCGTATCTTTATTCTGTATGATTTTTTAATTATTTATTCACATTTCCTTGTTGTTTTGAAATTAATCTTTTCCTCTCAGCATTACACTCATCTTTTAGAGAAAAGATTTAAACAATATAATCACAGATATATCATGTAAATTGTGATCTGATTACTGTGATTTATAGACCTATATACAGCCACGTAGTTCAAACTTACCTTAGTGAGTCACTGACGAATATATATAAACTTTTTTTTTTTTTTAGTTATATTTTGTATCTATTATGAGGTTAATTTGAGAGCTGGCACTGCGAGTGGCTATAAGTGTAATTTCATTTATGATCATCATTTATCATTATTATTATTAGTTTGTCTTCATATCATCATCATAATCATTATCATCTCCATCATCATCATAATCATCATCACCACCATCATTACCTTCATCATCATCATCATCATCATCATCATCATCATCATCATCATCATCATCATCATCATCATCATCATCATCATCATCATCATCATCATCATCATCATCATCATCATCATCATCATAATCATCATCGTCCTCGTCATTATTTTACTTCAAAATTACTCACATATACAACTAATGGCATTACCAAACTTGCTGGGTAAGAGAAAACGAAATTTATGTATTTATCTTCATTTCGTCCTCTCCCTCTACTTACCTAAACACAATTTGGAAAAGATTTGAAAGTCCATCTTCGTTAGGTTCGTAATCCCTTCGAGTCTGTTATCAGTCAGCATCTAACCTCCGACTTAAAAAAGAAGAAACGAAATAAATGAATAAATAAATGGATAAAAATAACGGTAATGATGATTATAACATCTTTTTTATCGTGTCTTTGTAACCCGCCATCTTCAGAATCTCAATCCATTTTCGTTAGGCTCGTTGTCCCTTCGAGTCAGTTATCAGGTAGCATCTAACCTCTGACTAAAAAAGGAGAAACGAATAAAGTAAATAAACAATTGCTTGGAAATAAAGGTAATAATGATAAACATAAATATTATTTTTTATCGTGTCTTTGAAAGGGAAAGGCTAGATCAGTAGCAACTCGAGGAGGTGTCATGGCGTCTGTTTATTTTGATGACGTCACAAAAGTTACGGATGCTTTGTGAATATGGTCGATCCTTTTGGTCTCTTCAATTTTCAAAAAGGATGGAAAATAATGATTTTAATGGTTATATTTTCATAGAACAATCATCAAAATAGCTCTTTGGACGAGAAAAGTGGGCGATTATGTTTATGCATGAATGATTCTCAAGGGGAATTGCTCGCATTGGGAGTCAAGCCAAAGACCTGTATTTTTTACTCAGCACGAAGGAATTAAGTATACCTACTTTTATTAAGCCAAAGACCTATATATTTTTACTCGGGACGAAGGAATTAAGTATACCTACGTTTATTAATACTTCCATGCACTCAATGAATGAATGAAAGGTATTTTATTCAATGTGTAGGATTCTTTGAAACTCGCCATCCTCTTTAGGCTCGTAAGCCCTTCGAGTCTGTTATCAGTCAACATCCAACCTCCGACTTAAAAAAGAAGAAACGAAATGAATAAATAAATGGATGAAAATAATGGTAATGATGAAGATTATAAATAGTTTTTATCGTGTCTTTAAAACCGCCATCTTCAGAATCTCCATTTTCCTTAGGCTCGTAATCCCTCCGACTCTGAGTCAGCATCTAAACCGACTTAATAAAAGGAGAAACGAATAAAGTAAATATATAAATGGACTAGAATAACAGCAATGATAATAATTAAAAAGAAAAATAGTGGAGGAAATTAACAACTAGGTCTGTTTTCATGGCTTTGTATTATTCTTTCTGTTTCGCTGATATATCCGAGTTTGAAAATTCTTCTTTGATAGATTTAATCATTAGTATTATTCATATGCTGACTTTACTTATACTTTTGAAACGATGGAGCTTATGTATATCACATACAGACACACACAAACACACAGACAGACAGACATGATGTTCCAAAGGTCTTCTATTTTGGGTCTGTAATTATATATATAATCAAAATAATGATGTAGTTCATTCATAATGCAATAGAGGCAATTCTTTAATGTAATAGAG
>NW_020869758.1:512346-514846 GCF_003789085.1 Penaeus vannamei | reverse complement strand
GTAATAATGATAAAAGTAAAACTGCTGATAAAAATAATAAGAATAGTAATTACAGTTACTATCATTAATGGTAATGATAACAAATGATGATACTAATAAATGATAATAGAAGAAATAATAATAATTATAACAATGTTTACAATGATGGTAATGGTAATTATAATAATGATAACGGTAATAGTAATGATCCAATTGTTATCATGATTTACCAAGGAAACAATACGTCTTGATGTGTATTATCCTTTTAATTATTACTAAGTGCTAATATGATAAAATCTAGTTCATGACACATTATTAATGCTTGTTCAGGTACAAAAGAATAGAATATCGAAGAGTTAACAATACAAACATTAACAATATAAGAGAAGCTTCAGTAACACAAGCAGATTTTTAGTCCATAAAGATTCGACCTGTCATGGAGTCTCCAAGCATGGACTGTGGACTGCGGTTGACTTCCGGAAGGGCATCCAGCGGCCAAGGGTGAAAGGATACCACCACCTTAGCCTCGAGTAGACAAATCCGAAAACGTAAAACGGGATTGTCTGTTAACCAACCTTAAAATAGATATAGATTGCAAATACGCCGCACTTATGGAATAGATTGTTGGGCTCAATCGTGCATTACCGTTTTCTAATTAATTTGCTCTAAAACCAAAGTCGTTAGATCTATTTTCTCACAGTAATCCTATATTACCATAAACTCGAATAATGCAAACATGATTCAATATTTTTCCTATCAACATTTTTTTATATAAATTATTTCTTACTTAATGTTTATCTTTATCTTTATTTTTATTATCTTTAGAGAAACAGTAACTAAATAAAAATGATAATAATTGACTCACACACATGCAAATGAATGTTGCATGGTAAAATCAGTACACTAATATTGAACATTAAAATCATTAAGAATTGAATATACAATAGAATAGGTGTACATTAACTGATTGTATTTTCCGATATATTTAGTTACTTCTATCCTCCTTGTCCATGTAATCTAGTGAATAGCTATGAGTTGGTTGCATAATAATTATGTATTTCTATTTTGAATGATAATAACAGTAATAGCGTTATTGATAATAATGTTGATGACGTTGATGATGGTGATAATGTAGATGATTATGATAGTAATAATACTATATAATAGTAATAATAAATATAATAGTAATAATATAATAGTAATAAAATATATAATATAATAATGAATATAATAGTAATAATAATATAGTAATTGTATTGTATATTAATAATGATAATGATAATAATAAATAACAATAATAATAATAATAAAATGATAATGATAACGATAATGATAATGATAATAATGATAATGATGATAATGATAATGATAATGATAATGATAATGATAATGATAATGATAATGATAATGATATGATAATAATGATAATGATAAGATAATAATATATAATAATAATAATAATAATAATAAAATAATAATAATAATAATAATAATAATAATAATATAATAATAATAATAATATAATAATAATAATAAATAATAATAAATAATATAATAATGATGATAATGATAATAATAGTAAAAATAATGTAAATCTGATAATGATAATGATGATAACAATAATGAAAACTATAATGATGATGATAATAATGAAAAGTTAATGATAATAATTATAAAACGATTAATAAAGATAACAGACGTAAATCATACATTACTAAAAATAGTGAGTATGATATTAACAATAACAATGGTAGTGATAATGACGACTATAATGATAATGATAATCAAAATGATAGCCATGATAACGCTGATAATGATGATACTACTACTACTACTTCTAATGATAATGATAAACAATAATAAAATCATCATTATATGGGAGGGTATATTACAAAAGATGCCAGCCAATGCTTCTTTGTATTAGCCATTATGAGCATCTACTGTCAATTTTTGAGCGACTCCGGATATGGTGTTTATATCTATGCAAATATATATCTGTATCGATGATCAATTACATCCATATCTGTATGTCTTTCTATCCTTTTATCTATCGATCGGTCAACCAATCTATCTGTATCTATTATCTAGTTCCCTATTTGTCTACCTACGTACCTACCAATCAATCAATCTATCTGCATATGCATCTATATACCTACATACTTACCTAACTATTCATGTACCTCCCTGACAACCAACCTCACTCTCTCACTATCCATCTGACACCTCAACAGAGTACAGGCCGCGTAGATCTTTGCAGCGAGCGTTCTTTTAGGCGCCAATGACTTACAATTATGCTTGTATGTCCGCCGTATCTCTCGGTCACCTGCGCTCGTCTCGCCCTCGAGGCATTAATGGACTACTCAAGGGGTGACCATCTCTGTCTGGCCCTGTTTGGCTGCCATCTTGTCCTTTCGCTGGTCCTCAGATTTGTCTAACAGGGCGTCGTCTCGGGGTCTTGTGGATGTTTTCGTTGCCGTTCTCTTCTTCCTGGTCCCTGGTGACATCTGGACGTTCCGCACGT
>NW_020869758.1:502346-504846 GCF_003789085.1 Penaeus vannamei | reverse complement strand
AAGTCTAAAGACGATCCGGGAAAACCTTAGACTCGCCGAAGGAAATAACGATATGTATACAACGGAGCAAGAAAGGAGAAAATATAGGTATGGCTCAGTGTCATTTTTCTCCCTTCTGGCACAGCAGAACGAGGACAGAGGATATATAAAGACACGACTTTCATCACCTACACTCACATATACCCATGCAAACGCGAAAATACCCACAGACATACTCCCCCTAAACACACATGCACTTCAGAATCAAACATAAAGACACCACGAACACACACACACACAGACAAACACAGAAACAAACACACATATCCAACAAACACACATGCAAACAAATACACACAAACACACATGCAAACAAATACACACAAACACACATGCAAACAAATACACACAAACACACATGCAAACAAATACACAAAACAAATACAACAAACACAAAATGCAAACAAATACACACACATAAACACACATGCAAACAAATACACACAAACAAACACAAACACATCCCCATATCGCATATCCTAATCGGCGCAGCAAAATCCCCCTCGCACGCTTTGAATGGCGATAAAACACAATCCAAAAAGTCCCCAAGCAAACTTATCTTAATCCCTACGAGTTAGGAGCGAGAAAACAGCCGGGGGACCTTCCTCCGAATTGGACGCCGCCTCCGAAATACGGCCTCGATCTCCGCGTTTAAAGGGACAGGCACCCTGGTCGCGGCCTTTAAGAAGGATGTGTCATTCCATCCCATTGCTATTCATGTGTGTCTTATGTATCTGTTTATCTATTTCATTATGTCTTGGTGATTTTTTTTTATATACAGTATAGCATCTTGAATATTGATTTATTCATGTGTTTGTTTGTCTATCGATTTATTTATCAACGTACTTGTTGTATTTTCTTTATTGATTTACTGATTAATGCCTATGTTACTTATTGATGTACTAATTTAACTGTTCGTTCATTTATTCATCTTGTCATCAGTTCCTTTGTCCAGGGCTCGAGAGGGAAGAAGACTGTAATGATGTCCTTCCCTTCGCCTTGTAAGATAAACATCAAGTCTAGTAAATGTATTAAAGCCTTTGTCCCTTGTATGTATTCATCGTTTTCTATCTATCCATACACAGTTACCTAATATATATATCAAAATCTTTGTTTGTCCCTTATACTTATTCCTCGTTTTCTATCTATGCATATACATTTACCTAATAAATGCATTAATACCTTTCTCCCTTATACATATTCCCTGTTTTCTATCTATTCCTATACAGTTACCTAATAAATGTATCAAAACCTTTATCTCTTATACCTATTCCTCGTTTTTGCCTGTGCATTTACATTCATCTACTGTCTATTGTAGGAACTGAAAAAAACGAGTGTGAGCAACGTTCTCGTTTGGTAAGCTTTCGTTTCGTTTCTTGTGCGTAATAGACGTCTGGCCCGGTAGATATTTGTGCATGGCCGTGCAGCGTCGCCGTCTCCTTTGCCTGACGTGGTATGCCGTGGGCGGGATATATCGGGGTATTGGGCGATGCATCTGCTCCACCTGCCGCTAGAACCCTTGCGAAAAAAGGGAAAAGGACAAGAATACAGAGAGGAGAGAGAGAAAAAGTGGAGGTAAGGGATGCGTGTGTTTGGGTTTTCGGTGTTGGGTGAAATGGTGTTATGTCGCTCTGTTGACTGTGTGTGCACGTTGTATACACGTTAAGATGTTTCTAGTTGCGTAATAGATAGGATGGGGAAATAGGAGTATGTGCTGACTACATAACGCAATGCAGGTAAACATAAAAATATATATATATATGAAGGCATGCGCGTCTGAAGATGTTCTTAGACCAGTTGCCCTAAAATACGGTTATTAAATGTTGACTAAAACTTTCATCTACAACATAAGCATAGATATTTACAGTCTCATGTGAATTTGAACATATCGATGTTTATATTACAGATAAAAAAAATATAAACTGATAACTGCGTTTTACAAACATATATGTTAGAACTAAAACGAAATCACAAATGGGTATCTGACAGGGGAGCATCATACGCACTATCCATATACACACAGATACGCACAAACTCACACACATACACAGCTGATGAAATAAAGCGACACAGACTGGAAGAAGAACAATACTTTTTTCTCGCTTATGTATCTAACTCAAAACAGCAGTTACTGTCACCCAACCTTCAAAGTACGAAATAACTTCACATAAATTGTATAACTTTTTGGGGGGGTTCAACATCATATCTCGGTTTGCTAACCCATAAACACAGGCTTTGTGATGCCTCGAAAAGTTACGAAAAGTTGCACAATAAACACTGCACATGCCAAACTAGGTAGGCATCACCACTGAATGACAATAGCACAGCCGCTCGATCTCGCTAATGTTAATCATGAATTTATCCAGTTTTTGCGTGTGTTTTTTTTTTTTTTTTTTTTTTTTTTTTTTTTTTTTTTTTCTTTAGGTTATAATGCACGTGTGTTTTGTCCTTTTCCTGCCAG
>NW_020869758.1:487346-494846 GCF_003789085.1 Penaeus vannamei | reverse complement strand
GTATGGAGAGAAGGGCGATGGAAACTTGGTTATATCGTTTGTAATATAATTTCCTATAGTGAATTAATGGATAATGATAGGAATCAAGAAATTACTAAAATTAAGGTAATCATGATGATTAGAATTATATCAAGCACGGTGGTATTAGGAAAATGTTATAAATACAACATCAGTAGGGATATGGTGATAACAAACACAAAATCAACAATAACAACCAAAAAGCTTCTGGTAACTTCTAAAAACTATAATATACATTTTATCACTAATAAGACACGAGTATCCAGCTATCGACAGACCATTTTCTAATCAAGTTCCGATTGAGGAAGAACCCATATATTCAGTAAAGGACCCGCAGTTAATCCCAAATTCTAATCAACTGGTCCCCGGCCATGGACAACCCACCCATAAATTCTCATCCTAATTCACCACCAGAAAACAAAAACAAAAACAAAAAAATAAGGCATAGTACACGCAAAAGCATTTTTTTTTTATCTGGTACAAGCTATAGAGTTTTAGGTCGTAGATATTTCACTGAGGGGGCGCTGTCTTGCTCTTAGATCTCACTTTCTTCAATTTTATCGGTTGGAACACTATCTGATCCTCTCGTAAAACCCCTTCTTGTGTTTATAAATCGTTACAATGAGATTCATGATGATGACACTAATAACGAGCGAATACCAAGGCGAAAAAAAAAAAAAAAAAAAAAAAAAATCAACGGAAACGAAATGATCGACAAAAAAAGAAGAATAAAAAGCTAACTACCTCCAATTCCAAAAAAGCGTCTTGAACCCGATCATCTTAAGAGAAAGAGCTGAATCCACCACCAATACTGGTAATCCTCCATCTTCACCTTCCCGCCCTCAAACATCGCATCCAATCTTTAAAAAAACACTATCCGATCCTCTCTCATAACCCTCCATGTTATGGCATATGACACCTGAAATTCCCCCGATTGTCACACTTGTCTTTTTTCCCGACTACGCATGCACATTGGTTCTTCACTCCCCCAAACTCTCCTCGAAGAACAATTGGGCCGCTGATGGATTTGTGTGTGCATGTATGTGCGTGGTCTTGTACGTTTGGCGTGGGGTGGGTATGGCTGTGTCTTTGTGGATTTCTATATAGATAGATAGAAAAATAGGCATAGATTGACACACACACACAATGTATATATATACATACATACATAAACCACACACATATATATATATATATATATATATATATATATATATATAATATATATATATATATATATATATATATATATATTTGTACATACATCACACACACACACACACACACACACACACACACACACACACACACACACACACATATGTATATATATGTATATATATATATACATGCAAACATATATACACTTCAACAAAAAAGTAAGACAGCTACGGCCATCATTTATTTTTTTCTAACGTTTTGAAATTACTAAGTTCATCATCAGTGCTAATTAGATAAAAATGAACCAAAAAACATGAGCAAAAATATCAAGAATTAAAACACAGATTAAAAATTGGCCCTAATAATGTAAAGGACTATACAAGCAATTCAAAAGTGAGTCATTTATAAGAACGAATTACAATTAAACGAGAGAAACAAGGTAATGGTAAAACAATGCAATTATTAACCAATAAAAATTGAACAAAACTCAAACTCCCATTTCAGACACCCTTATAACAAAACTGAATGGCAGGCTAGCATCATAGGAAACTCACATTTACTGGTTCAGGTGTAAACTACTCAAGCTTCTCCCCTAAGCTTGTGAAACTCAACAGCATTTTAACGTTGATCTACAGAGCTTACAACATATGCTATGATTATGTCACTTTTAACAAAGAGATGGACTTTTTACTGAATTACTTCACAGAGACTTCATACACCAGTAAATTCTTTAACAAAATACTAAGAAATTTTTATCATTACCTATGTTACATTACTCTCCCATACCTTGGACACAAGTTTTAACATAAGAAAGGAACTTCAAAGCATAAAGACACATTCCCCCATATTGATTTTAGATTCAACCACCACCATGCGTTCTCTCTTATATAAAATTAAGCCTTTACCATTTGCCCTGAGGTCCTGTGATGTATATCAATTTAAATGTTCGAGATGAAACTCTATATATATGGGTAGCACCACACGCTCTCTACAACACCAGCCTGGTACACATGGGGAAATCTTACCGTACAGGTGTTCTTAGAGAACACTGCTACTCCACTGGACATCCATTCACACAAAAAGATTTTCACATTCTGACCTCTGCCTCACGCAGACTTAACTTCATCACCCTAGATCACTGTTTATCTCAAGGATGAAACTAGATCTGAACAACACACAACTGCCATCAATTACACTCACAATAATTTGCAGATTATCGTATAAGTTTTTGTATATGGTTTTACGATTTTATGTTGTTTACTTTCACAATGTTTTTGTTTGTTTTATAGACAGTTTTAAACTACTGCTATTTTATTTATCGGTTAATAATTACACTGTTTTACTTGTCTTTTATATTATTTAGAACCAATTTTTACTCTATGTTTTAATGATTGCTATTCAAGCTTATGTTTTTTTTTGTTCTCTCTAACACACACACATACACACACACACACACACCACACACATACACACACATGCACATACATATATATATTATATATATATATATATATATATATATATTATATATAATATATAATAAAAACGCAAAATATGTTCCCATGCAGTAAGGAAGCTGCTTATGTAGGAATGGTATATAATTCTCTAAAAGAGATAATTACCTGAGACGGTAAAGACAAATTGATAATTAGAGATGAGAGAGAGAGAAGAGAGAGAGAGAGAGAGAGAGAGAGAGAGAGAGAGAGAGAGAGAGAGAGAGAGAGAGAGAGAGAGAGAGAGAGAGAGAGAGAGAGAGAGAGAGAGAGAGAGAGAGAGAGATGAAACAGTTATTTTCGTGTCTAAAGTTTGTCTTATGAATTCAAACTCTAGAGATCTATGTCTCTCGTTATTTTGTCTGCCTATCCCCCTGTCTCTGTTTATCTAGTTGTGTCTATCTGTTTGTACATATTTTTGTATGTAAGACTATCTGTATACTTATTCATATATCTGTCTATTTGCATCTCTTGGCTATATAAGTTCCTGACGCAAAAAATAAAAATAAAACTAATTCATAATTTCTTCCTATCTAACTAAAACACACCAGCTTTCCAAACCAAATATACTATATTACCCAGAAATAAATTAAATCGTAGAAGCTCTCTCTCCAATTCATAATACGGAAGGTTGCAAGATGTTTAAATACCGTTGATAATATATTTCGCAACTTTTATACGTAATTATAACAAAAAAGTAGCATTAATTCATGTTCTCTTTCTCGCCATGAATTTCGCAAATAATATTTGTACCTTGGCTGCTTAACTTCATGATTACTACTTTGATAATTTGCACTGAAAAAAATTGAAAACGTGGGATTTATTTATATATTTTTTTCAAGTTGCACAGAGATTGTACATGGTATAATTACGCTGCCAGATACAGATCCACACACGTCCAAAATTATACAGACACAGAGACACACACTGACATGAAGATACACAGACACACACACACACACACACAACACAATCCACACACACACACACACACACACACACACACACACACACACACACACACACACACACACACACTCACACACACACACACACACACACACACACACACACACACACACAGATACATACACACCACACACACACACACACACACACACACCACAATACGAAACTCCCAAACATATAAAACAATAGATAGATAGATAAAGAGAGAGAACGAGAAGCAAAGGAGGGACATTGGGATATAACAAAAGGAAAAAAAGAAATACACAATATTATACACCAAAAAAGCCTTGCAGATAAAGCGAGAACAAAAACGCTGTCTAATTTTCCTTCCTTATTTTTTATTTCACTTATCTAGACTTGCAAGTGCAAATATTCGAATAGAACATGTAAATGAAAATTTAAAAATGTGTAGAAGATTTTTATATTATGTGTAAATGACATATGAAAATGTGTAAACGCTGATAAAAGTATATATAAAAAACACGAAAGGCATATATAGAGAATGACTGGGTTCTATATAAGAGATGTAGACAAGACGTACATAAGGAACAAGAAGCGTAGAGAAGACGTATAATAAGGACTGGGTTCCCCCAAAAAGACGTGCACAAGACGTATATAAATAAAGACTAGGTTTACTGCAAAAGCGATGTAGATGAGACATAAAGAGACGCAGAAGAGAGACGTAAAGAGACGTAGAAAAGTGACGTAAAAGAAACGCAAAGAGACGCAGGAAAGAGACATAGAGAAGACGTAAAGAGACGTAGAAGAGACGTAAAGACGAGTATAGAGAACGACGTATATATAGAACGGCAAGGTTCACCACAAGAAACGTACACAAAACGTACATAGAGAATAAATAGGTTTATTGCCAGGGACGTACACATCAAACTGAATAGAACGATAATAGTTACGTTATCGCTGCTTGAGTCGTCACTGCGAGAGAGAAAGAGGAAGAGAAAATTCACAATCTGTGAGTTCGTCCACTGGNAAAAAAATAAATAATCACCAAAGATACGCTACAAGTAAAAAAAAAAAAAAAAAAAAAATCAAAATTGCTCCTCCCCCTTAACATTGCACAAGTCGCCCCCTTTAAACCGTGATTTTCCTTCTGACAATACGTACTTTTA
This sequence comes from Penaeus vannamei, assembly GCF_003789085.1. Classification (NCBI taxonomy): domain Eukaryota; kingdom Metazoa; phylum Arthropoda; class Malacostraca; order Decapoda; family Penaeidae; genus Penaeus; species Penaeus vannamei. The sequence continues at coordinate 490,078 of NW_020869758.1, read as the reverse complement.
GAAGAGTATCAATGAACCGTATTCATGTTGACCAATGTGGAAAGAAATGAATGAAAACGAATATCTTCACAATACAAGAGATTGAAGGAGAACGAATATCTTCACAATACAAGAGATTGAATGAGAACGAATATCTTCACAATACAAGAGATTGAATGAGAACGAATATCTTCACAATACAAGAGATTGAAGGAGAATGAATATCTTCACAATACAAGAGATTGAAGGAGAATGAATATCTTCACAATAAAAGAGATGAAGAGAATGAATATTTTTCAACAATACAAGAGATTGAGGAGAAGAATATCTTCACAATACAAGAGATTGAATGAGAACGAATATCTTCACAATACAAGAGATTGAATGAGAACGAATATCTTCACAATACAAGAGATTGAAGGAGAACGAATATCTACAAGAGATTGAAACGAATATCTTCACAATACAAGAGATTGAATATCTTCACAGAGAAATGAAATGAATCTTCACAATACAAGAGATTGAAGGAGAACGAATGAGATTGAATGAGAACGAATATCTTCAAATACAAGAGATTGAATGAGAAGAATATCTTCACAATACAAGAGATTGAAGAACGAATATCTTCAATACATAAGGAGAGAATATCTGAATTGAAGAGAATGAATATCTTCACAATACAAGAGATTGAATAAGAATGAATATCTTTCACAATACAAGAGATTGAAGAGAATGAATATCTTCACAATACAAGAGAATTGAATAGAACGAATACTCCACAATACAAGAGATTGAAAGAAATAAATATCTTCAACAATACAAGAGATTGAATGAGAAGAAATCTTCACAATACAGAGATTGAATGAGAATGAATATCTTCAACAATACAAGATTGAAAGAAATGAATATCTTCACAATACAAGAGATTGAATGAGAACGAATATCTTCACAATACAAGAGATTGAATAAATGAATATCTTCACAATACAAGTGATTGAAAGAGAATGAATATCTTCACAATACAAGAGATTGTGAATGAGAAAAGTGAATATCTTCACAATAAAGAGATTTGAATGAGAATGAATATCTTCACATACAAGAGATTGAAGAGAATTGAATATCTTCACAATACAAAAGATTGAAGGAGATGAATATCTTCACAATACAGAGATGAATGAGAACGAATATCTTCAACAAATACAAAGTGATTGATTGAGAATGAATATCTTCACAACAGGAGATTGAATGAGAATGAATATCTTCAACAATACAAGTGATTGAAGGAGTAACGAATATCTTCACAATCAAGTGATTGAGAAGGAGAATGAATATCCTTCACAAAGTACCATGAGATTGAAATGAGAACACAATATTCCGAAATACAAGAGATTGAGGAGAACGAATATTTCACATACAAGAGAATTTGAATGAGAATGAATATGCTTCACAATACAAGAGATTGAAGGAGAAACGAATATCTTCAAATACAAGGAGATTTGAATGCAGAATGGATATCTTCCACAATACAAGAGATTGAAGGAGAACGAATATCTTCAAATACAAGAGATTGATGAGAATGGATATCTTGCAGACAATACAAGAGATTAAATGAGGTATGAATATCTTCACAATACAAGACAGTTGAAGTGAGAACGAAATATCTTCAGCAATAAAAGTGATTGAATGAGAAGCGAAGTTTCACAATTACAAGAGATTTGAATGAGGAACGAATATTTTCACAATACAGGAGATTGAATGAGAATGAATATCTTCACAACTACAAGAGATTGAATAAGAATGAATATCTTCACAATTACAAGAGATTGGAATGAAAGATATGAAGACATGATATCTTCACAATACAAGAGATTGAATGAGAATGAATATCTTCACAATACAGAGATTGAATGAGATATGAATATTTCACAATACAAGAGATTGAAGAGAATGATATTCACAATACACAAAGAGATTGAAATGAGAACGAATATCTTCACAATACAAGAGATTGAAGGAGAATTAATATTTTCACAATACAAGAGATTGAATGAGAACGAATATCTTCACAATAGCAAGAGATGAATGAGAATGAATACTCTTCAAATACAGAGATTAATGAGCATGAATTTCTTCACGAACACAAGTGATTGAAGGAGAACGAATATCTTCACAACACAAGTGATTGAATTGAGAACGAATATCTTCAATACAAGTTGAATTGTTGAATGAGAATGAATATCTTCACAATAACAATACAAGATTCTATCTTCTGACGAACATATATTCGAAACCGGTAAAATACATCTCTTGTATTGTGAAGATATTCGTTCTCATTCATGCCTTTCCACAAAAAAGAAAAGAGTAAAGTGATCAAAATGATTAAGCGGAGACGGCAATCAAACACAGGAGAGAGAATCAATCGATTAGGCAAGTTGATTGGTTTTGAAATCATCAACACAAAATCCTTAATTCCTCGTATGTGCGTGTGTGTGTGGGGGGGGGGGTTGTGTGTGTGTGTTTCTTATGGGTGTGGGTGGGTTGGGGGGGGGGAGTTAAGTGTGTGTGTGTTTATTTGTGTGTCGGGGAGGGGGGTGTATGTGTTTATTTGTGTGTGTGTTTATATATGTGTCAGGGGGATGAGGGGATATGTATATGTGTGTGTGTTTATGTGAATGTGTGTGATGGGGGTTGGGTGTTTATGTATGTGTGCGTTTATTTGTGTGTGCCCGTATGTTTATGTATGTTTGTCTTTT
>NW_020869758.1:459846-484846 GCF_003789085.1 Penaeus vannamei | reverse complement strand
ATATTCCTTTATTTTTCGTAAAGAGAGGAATGAGATTCTTCCGTGAATTATGCAAGGGGGGAGGGGGAGGGGAGGGGGGAGGTCAGGAAGGGGAGGGGGGGAGGTCAAGAGGGTGGGTCACATTGGTGGTGGGGGGGAGGGAAAGGGAGGGGGGGGGGGTCAGAAGGGGGGGGTCACATGGGGACGTGGTGGGGGAGGGAATTCGAGGGGAGGGGGTCAGAATGGGGGTCACATGGGAGTGAGTGGGGGGGAGGGGAAGGGAGGGGGCAGGTCTGAAGGGGGGTCACATGGGACGTGGTGGGGAGGGGAAGGAAAGAGGTAGGTGGTCAGAAGGGGGGCACATGGACATGGTGGGGGGAAGGAAAGGGAGGGAGGGGAATCAGAAGGGGATCACATGGACGTGGTGAGGCGGGAGGGGAAAGGGGGGGGTGGTCAGAAGGGAGGGGGGGTCACATGGGACATCGCATTATTATTCAAATTATCCGAATGTTAATCAGCGAGGGATGGAAGAAGTCTGTCTGTATTTATGACTTGTTCTAAGTTACTCTAATGTATTCCACTTTTACTTTATTTAATATGAAACGCATCCAGTATCACCGTATCTATGTAGGATTGTGCGTTAGCAAGGGTAGGATGAAGGAGGAAAGAGGGAGAGAGAGAGAGAGATAGGTATAGAGAGTGAGATAGATATATAGAGAGGGGAAAGGGGAGAGAGAACCTTAATTTTTCATCTATCTATCAATAAATCTCTATAATTTTGTCTATCTACCTATCTGTCTAATCCATTTATTTTTCTAATTTGTCTGTTTTTTTTTTCATTTATTTATCTAATTTGTCTATTTTTTTCCATCTGTTTATCTAACTTGTCTATCTATCTTGACCTTCCCGCGATGGGGTTAGGTCAAAGGGCAGGTCACGGAGAAAGGTCATGGGGCAAGCTACAGAGCAGGTCACGGGATAGTTCAAAGGATTAGGTCACAGATAAGTCAGGGGAGAAATCTCGAGATAGGTCACAGGGCAGGTCATAAGTCAGGCAACAGGTCAAGTTAAAAGGTCACGGGGAGGTCACGGATGGGTAACACATAAAGTCACGTACGGGATATAGATCTCGAGATAGGTCACAATTCAGGCCATATGGTAGGTCAAAGGACTGGTCAGATAATATATCAGAAGACAGGTCATGTTGACAGTAGGTCACTGGCAGGTCGCAAATCAGACCAAACGGCAATTCAAAAGCCAGGCCATAGGGTAGGTCACGGAGTTGGGTCACACGGCGGGACAGGTCATGCGGCAGAACAGGTCATGGAGACAGGTCACGCGGCGGGACAGGTCACGGAGACAAGTCACGCGGTGGGACAGGTCAAGGAGACGGGTCACATAAACAGGTCACTTGGTGAGACAGGTCACGGAATCAGGTCAAACGGCGGGACAGGTCACGGAATCAGGTCACGCGGCGTGACAGGTCACGGAAACAGGTCAAGCGGCGGGACAGGTCACAGAAACAGGTCACGCGGCGGGACAGGTCACAGAAAAAGGTCACGCGGCCGGACAGGTCAAAGAAACAGGTCACGCGGCGGGACAGGTCACAGAAACAGGTCACGGAATCAGGTCACGCGGCGGAACAGGTCACAGAAACAGGTCACGGAGACAGGTCACGGAGTCCCGACCAAACGCGAAGAGGACACGGGGAGGACGGCGACACCCCCTCCTCCCCCTCCCCCGTCCTTCCCTCTCCCCTCGAGATGAAATTTGCATTAAGAGAAAAGAGGACGGGGTCATTCTTCTCCTCTTTATTCTCTTTATTCTCTCACTTTCCTCCTCTCGCTAAAAGAAGGCTTCGTGTTGAGACCTTGGAGAAGGGGAGGGGGGAGAGGGGGGGGGGGAGCGGAGAGGGGGCTTAAAACTTTCTCCGGGGAAAGTCTCCTTTTTCGGAGGGAAGGAGGGGTGGGTGGGGTGGGTTGGGGGGAGAGAGGAGGGGGGTGGGGGGAGAGGAGAGGGAGGGGTAGGTAGGGGAGATGGAGAGGAGGGGTGGGTGGGGATGAGAGAGGAAGGGGTCGGTGGGGGGAGAGGGGAGGGTGGGTAGGGGTAGAGGGAGGGGGTTAGTGTCTTTTCCTTTTGGTTTAGTTCCTTTCTCGTTTGTTCGTTGTTTATGTTCTCCTTTCGTTCATTCACTGTCTTGGTCAGTTATTCGTCTTCTCACTCATTCTTTCATTCGTTCTCTCTCTCTCTCTCTCTCTCTCTCTCTCTCTCTCTCTCTCTCTCTCTCTCTCTCTCTCTCTCTCTCTCTCGTCTCTCTCTCTCTCTCTCTCTCTGTCTCTGTCTCTCGTCTCTGTCTGTCTGTCTGTCTGGCTGTCTGTCTGTCTGTCTCTCTCTCTCTCTCTCTTCTCTCTCTCTCTCTCTCTCTCTCTCTCTCTCTCTCTCTCTCTCTCTCTCTCTCTCTCTCTCTCTCTCTCTCTCTCTCATCCTCTCACCCATCCCTCCCTCCCTATCCTCCACTCACCACTCATGATTTCACTCACACACTTTTACTCCGTCACTCCCACCATAAAACACTCTTTGACAGGCACCTTCAGACACACTCGCAACTTATTTACACTTTGTGGCATTCTCCAAAGGCACTTATCCCTGTAGTAAATGTGGCACTCGCAAGCTGAAGGGAGCAAGCACAATGCCCACTGAAAAGCATAATGCACTAAAAAAAAAATTGCAATTTCACTCCGAGTCAACAAGGAATCGTATGTTGCACAGAAGTCGACGGAACCGGATGTTGACCCTTTGCAATCATTCTCGATACCTCTCTCTCGTTGCAAGCCATCCTGAGTTCTGGCAAGGTTTGTAATCACTATATATTTCTATCCATCAGTCAGTTTCTCTATCTATCTATCTGTTATGTATCTATTTATCTATCTTTGCTATTATCTCTATCTGTTATGTATCTATTTATGTTGTATATCTATCTATCTATCTGTTATGTATCTATTTATCTATCTTTGCATATGTATCTATCTGTTATGTATCTATTCATCTATCTTTGTGTATCTATCTATCTATCTGTTATGTATCTATTTATCTATCTTTGTATATCATTCTATCTATCTATTTATGTATCTATTTATCTACTTTTATACTATCTATCTCTTTATGTATATCTATCTTTGTATATCTATCCTATCTGTCTATCTTTGTATATCTATCTATCGTCTGTTATATCTATCTATCTTTGTATATCTATTTCTCTTGATGTATCTATTTATCTATCTTGTATATCTATGTACCTGTCTCTATTTATCTATTATCTATCTTATGTTATATCTATCCTGTCTGTATGTATCTATTTATCTATCTTTGTATATCTATCTATCTATTCTGTTATGTATGTATTTTATCTATCTTTGGTAAATCTATCTATCTATCTGTTATGTATCTATTCATCTTATCTTGTATATCTATCTATCTGTTACGCATCTATTTATTCTATCTTTGTATATCTATCTATCTACCTGTTAGTATCTATTTATCTATCTTTGCATATCTATCTATCTATCTGTTATGTATCTATTTATCTATCTTTGCATATCTATCTATGTTATGTATCTATTTATCTATCTTTGTATATCCATCTATCTGTCTGTTATGTATCTATTATCTATCTTTGTATATTTATCTATCTGTCTGTTATGTATCTATTTATCTATCTTTGTATATCCATCTATCTATCTGTTATGTATCTATTTATCTATCTTTGTATATCTATCTATCTGCTATGTATCTATCTATCTTTGTATATCTATCTATCTATTTGTTATGTATCTATTTATCTATCTTTGTATATCTATCTTATCTATCTGTTATGTATCTATTTATCTATCTTTGCATATCTCTATCTATCTGTTATGTATCTATTTATCTATCTTTGTATATCTATCTATCTATCTGTTATGTATCTATTTCTCTATCTTTGTATATCTATCTATCTATCTACCTATCTGTCTATCTGTTTATCTATCTATCTGTGTGTATGTGTGTTTATGTGTATGCATATGAAATACTTTTAATCTTTACCTATTCATCAATCTTTGTATATATATCTGTCTATCTCTATCTACTTATCTGTCTATCTGCTTATCTATCTATCTTTGTGTGTGTGTGTGTGTGTGTGTGTGTTTATGTGTATGCATATGAAATACTTTTAATCATTACCTATTTATCTATCTTTATATATCTATCTATCTATCTATCTCTATCTACCTATCTGTCCATCTGCTTATCTATCTATCTTTGTGTGTGTGTGTGTGTGTATGCATATGAAATAATTTTAATCTTTACGTATTTATCAATCTTTGTATAGCTATCTGCTTATCTCTATCTACCTATCTGTCTATCTGCTTATCTATCTATCTGTGTGTGTGTGTGTGTTTGTGTGTATGCATATGAAATACTTTTAATCATTACCTATTTATCTATCTTTATATATCTATCTATCTATCTCTATCTACCTATCTGTCTATCTGCTTATCTATCTATCTTTGTGTGTGTGTGTGTGTGTGTGTGTGTGTGTGTGTGTGTGTGTGTGTGTGCGCATTTGAAACACTTTTAAACTTTACCTTAAGAAGTCTACTCTAAATAACCTGTAACCCCTTAAGCTGAACCCAAACCAACGTAGAATCAAATGCCAAAATCACACCTCTATCCCAATTCCACTGCAATTCGGTTATTGCAGAAGTGACTATATAATTCCCCCACTCCCCATCCCCCACCCCACCACCACTCCACCCATGCTCTATCCCATCTATTTTCGTAAATTCAGAAATCAACTTCATTTCGCTGCACAATGGACTAATTAGGTGAGAGGCTATATTGAACTAAAAAGGCTGGCTATGAGTCGGATTACTGTGTTTCTGACAGCGATCCTAAAAAGTGGATCGCAATTGTTGTTATTAACCCGAACTAAAATACAAAAAAAAAAAAAAAAAAAAAAAAAAGTTTATTGCTATAATTGTATTGTGTGAGCAGTCATCGCTATATATGTAGGGGTATAGGGCAGTTTGTCGCTAGCTTTCTTCTTATTAATATATATTTTTTTCTCGTTTTTTTTCCATTTCTCCTAATTCTTTCTCTACTTCTTCTTCTCTTATATTACGCTTTTCTTCTCCAGATCCTCTTCTTTCACCATCACTACCACCTTCCTCCTCCTCCTCCTCTTCTTCCTCTTCCTCATCTCCTTCTTCTTGTTATCATTCTTCTTCTTCCGTCTTATCCTCCTCACCTTCCTTCCCCTCTCTCTCCTCCTCCTCCTCCACCACCTCCTCCTTCTCCTCCTCCTACTCCTCCTCCTCCTCCTTCTCCTCCTCCCCCTCCTTCACCTCTCCTTCACCTCCTCCCACCACCTCCTCCTCCTTCACAATCTCCTCCTCCTCCTCCTCCTTCACCTCCTCCTCTTCCTCATTCTCCTTCCCCCATCCTCGTCCTCCTTTTTTTTTCTCCTCCTTCCCCTCTTCCTCCTCCTTCAACTTTTCCTTTTGCTCTAAACTTTGCGAGATCAAGTTCGACCCCCTCCCCCCCCCCCCCCCCCCCACCCCCCCACGCACATAAAAAGAACACACCAGAATAAAATCAATAAATTAAAACAGATTAAACGAAACAGATTAGTGAAAATAGATAAATGAAAACAGACTAAACGGAAAAGATTAGTGAAAATAGATAAATGAAAACAGATTAAACGGAAAAAGATAGTGAAAAAATAGATAATGAAAACAGATTAAACGGAAAAAGATTAGTGAAATAGATAAATTGGAAAAGATTAGTGAAAATAGATAAATGAAAACAGATTAAACGGAACAGATTAGTGAAAATAGATAATTAAATGAAAACAGATTTAACGAAATATCAACAATTAATTAAAATAGAGAAAAACACAATATCAACAATAAATTAAAATCTTTCAAAATGAAACAACATAAATAAATGAAAATAATGAAAATAAAATATCAGTAATAAAAAGAAAAAAAGGTAAAAACAGATAAGGATTCATAGAACAAAATAATTAAAGATAAAATCCAATAACAGCAATAGATGGAAATAAATTTAATAGAATACCATCATTATATTCCAATGAATCCAATAAATCACCAGCAATAAGTAAATTCAGAAAAATACCAGCAATTAATTCAAAAGGAATAAAAACATCAGCAATAAATGAACGAGGATAAAATTCAAATGTAAAAAGAATAATAATAATTAATGAAATTAATACAAATAAAAACAATGATAAATTAAAATAAAACAAAACGCGTGCATCACATTCAAATAATAATAAACAAATAATATAATGATAATATAATAATAATAAATAATAAATAATAATAATAATAATGATAATATAATAATAATAATATGAATAAAATAATAATAATAATAATAATAATAATGATAAAGATAATAATAAAGATAATAATAATAATAATAATAATAATAATAATAATGATAATAATAATAATAATAATAATAATAATAATAATAATAATAATAATAATAACAATGATGAAAATAATAATAATGAATAATGATATAATGATAATAAATAAGATAATAATAATAATGAATGATAATAACAAAATGATAATGAAATAATAATAAAATAATAATAATAACAATAATAAAATAATAATAATAATAATAATAAATAACAATAATAACAATAATAACAATAATAAAAAATAATAAAATAATAAACAACAACACAACAACAACATAATAAATAATAATAATAATAATAATAATAATAATAATATATATAATAATAATAATAATAATAATAATAATAATAATAATAAATAATAATAATAATATAATGATAATAATAATAATAATAATAATAATAATAATAATAAATAATAATAATAATTAAAATAATAAAGAAGAAGAAAGAAGAAGAAGAAGAAGAATAAGAAGAAGAAGAAGAAGAGGAGAAGAACAACAACACAACAACAACAACAACAACAACAACAAATAATAATAATAATAACAACAACAACAAACAATAATAATAATGATAATAACAACAAATATCAAACGAATAATATCATAATATAATAAAAAACAAAACAAACAAATAAATAAATAAATAAACAAAAGAACCCTCCGAACGCCACATCACCCGAATCCTTAGACAACTTCCCGGAAAACACGTGTTGATGATGCGCATTGACACGAGTCAGTCGCCAGTCACTCAATGGCGACTTGTTGATTGCAAACGACTAATTACTTGCAACACGGGTCAATGGCGAGCTCAGAATCATATTTCGGGCTTTGGTAGAAATGTGGGGCTTTTTTGGGGCTGTGTTGAGGATTCTTTTTTTTTTTTTTCGTTTTTATTATTATTTTATTATTATTATTATGGATTTTTTTTTGTTTTTTCGTTTTTTTTCGTTTTTTTCTTCTTCTTTTTTGTTTTGTTTTGTTTTCTTCTGCAGCTGATTATTATTATTATTATTATTGTTATTATTATTGTCATCATTATTATCATTCTGCTTCTTCATCGCCACCTTCTTCATCATCATCATCTGTTTCTTCTTATTTCTGTTTGCTGCTGCTTATTATTATTATTATTATTATTATTATTATTATTATTATTATTATTATTATTATTATTATTATTATTATTATTATTATCATTATTATTATTATCATTATCATCATCATCATTATTATGCATATTATTATTATTATTATTATTATTTTTATAATTTTTATCATCATTATGTTTCTTCTTCTTCATCTTCTTTATTTTCTTCCTCTTTTTCTTCTTCTTCTTCGCATGTTTTCATCATCATCATCATCATCATCATATTAATATCCTTCTTATCATTATCATTCTTTTAATCATTTTTAGAATATTCAGATCTTTAATGATTTGCTAAAATATTCATCAAAATCCTTCGTGTTTGGTTTGATGGAATGCAAACATCGTTTAAGTTTGTTTGTTTGTTTGTTTTTTCTTTTTTTTCACGTACTGATTTCCTTTTCAATACCCGTGTCTGTGGTACCTGATATACCAGTGATCTCTTACCTTACTGATACCTAATATTCATGAGCAATTGCCTGTGAACTCTCTAATAGTATTTTGATAAACTCATAATGATAAAGATCTTATCTCTTTAAATGTGATGGTGATAAAAGAGGAAATGCAATAGTCACCCTTATATTCATTTAATTTTTAATGTTTAATTTTTGTCTTTTGTTTTTTATGGCAATTTACAGCCATATAGTAAGTAAATTAATGTATGTGTTAGTATATCATGCCATGAAAACACAGGATGGTCAGCTCTGTACTGTATTGCAATGCAACATTTGCCTCCACTGAAAGCTAGGGGAGAAGACGAGAGACAGAGAAGCGAGGGTTCAGAAAAAGACAAAAACAAGATAACGGAGACGGAGAAACGGAGAACTAGACTTAAATAAAGAAAGCAAAAAGCAAAAAACTGAAGAAAACACACCGATTTAAAAAAATCCAAGCTAGATAAGTCATCGGATGAAACGGAGCATAAACTTAATTCAAGGACCCCCCTAAAAAAGCGAAAATACGAACTAGGCATTTCCAGAGACCAGAAATGCAATGGAAAGTGCACGGAAATTCATCACATCATTAAAGCAGAAGTTTGCAACAGCAGAGAAGGGGAGAACAAGGCAAAAGAGAGGAGGAATTCTTACGTCCAGAACACCACACAAAAGCAGGGAGTATTTTTGTCTTGTATTGGTTTACATCAGAAGGGAAGAAGGTCTGTGTGAATTCAAGGGTCATTCTAATGAGCAAAGGATGCTGTTGTTCTGTGTAAGGGGAAGTCTGTGGTTATGAGGAAGCATTACTTTTATATAAAGATGAGTCTGTGGGTATTTGGAGCTTTGGTGTTCTTTAAAGATGAGTCTATGGTTATAAGGAAGCTTTGGCGTTGTATAAAGTGTCTGTGGCTATAAGGAAGCTTTGGTTTTGTATGAAAATGAGTCTGTGGGTATTTAAAGCTTTGGTTTTCTTGAAAGATGAGTCTGTGGTTATAAGGAAGCTTTGGCTTTGTATGAAGATGAGTCTGTGGGGATTAGAAGCTTTTGATTTGTATGAGGATGAGTCTGTGGATATTTGAAGCTTTGGTTTTGTATGAAGGTGAGTCTGTGGGGATTATTATTATTTTTTTTTTATAAAGATGAGTCTGTGGGTATTAGAAGCTTTGGTTTTGTATAAAGATGAGTCTGTGGGGATTTGAAATATTTGTTTTGTATGAGGATGAGTCTGTGGCTGTAAGTTATTCCGCATTAGGATGAGACGGGGCATGAGGAACTCTTGTTTAGCATAAGGATGAGTCTGTGGGTATAAGAAGCTTTGGATTTGTATGAGGAGGAATCTGTGGGTATTTGAAACTCTTGTTCGGGATAAAGATGAGTCTGTGGATATATAAGGAGATTGTGTTCTGTTTTAGGATGAATGTGTGGGTATAAGCAGCCTTTGTTTTTTATGAGTATATCTGTGGGTATAACGATCTTCTATTCTGCTTAACAGTGAGTTTATAATAAGGAAGCTTTTGTATAGGAGCGTGTGTGTTTGTGGGTATAAGGAACTTTCACCCTTTTGGATAATGGGTTTCGGGTATAAGGAGAGACTTCAAAGGCATAAGGCGTGATTATAAGGATCAGTCTCATATATATATATCGATTTGTTGGTCTGTTCAAGGACAAGTCTGATGGTCGCAGGGTAGATGAGTGAGTAGGGAGCACATGGATAACTCTATAGGGTGAGGGCTCTATACTTGGATTGTCTCTAATGGACATAAGGATGATGTATAACGGAGAGGAGGATGGGGGGTGGGGCGCCGTAAAGGGACCCCAACGCACTTCGTAAGCCCCCAAGGGATCGGGTCCTGGGTTTGTTCTGTGCCCCAGGGTCTCCGCAGGGTCGAAGGGGGGGAAGCTACCGCCGTGAGCACCCGGGTCACGTCGCTGCCTCGTGGGGAAGACAAGTTTCTTGCTCTCTCTCTCTCTCTCTCTCCATTCTGTCTTTCTTTTCTTTCTCTCTCTCTTTCGATCTTCTCTCTGCTCTCTCTCTTCTGTCTTTTCTCTCTCTCTCTCTCTCTCTCTCTCTTTCGTCTTTCTCTGTCTCTCTCTCTCCCTTCTCTCTCTCTCTCTCTCTCTTCCTCTCTCTCTCTTTCGATCTCTCTCTCTTTCTCTCTCTCTCTCTTCTCTCCTCTCTCTCTCCTCTCTCCTCTCTCTCCTCTCTCTCTCTCTTCTCTCTCTCTCCCTCTTTCGATCTCTCTCTCTCTCTCCCTCCCTCCCTACCTTCCCCCTCCTTCTCTCTTCCCCCCTCCTCTCTTCCTTCCCTCCCCCTCCCTCTCCCTCCACAACCTTCCCCAACACACACACCCTTCCCTCTCCCGCCCAAAGAACCAGCCTCAGCCCCACCCCGACGGGCGTTGCAAGGGCGGTCGGTCCTTCGTCGGCGCCCCTGGCTTACGCTTCCTGAGCCTGGTGAACAACTGCCTCCTTCAGGAAGATCTAATCAAGCCAGGCCCAAGGTGTGGTAGACTAGATTAGGTGTGATTCAATTAGCAACGGGAAATTTACATGTACGTTCGCTATCGTCTCCTGTGTGTGTGGGTGTGTGATGTATTTGGTATGTAAATACGGATTGTGTACGTGTGTACATACACTCGTTTGTTTGCGTGTGTGTGTAGTATAGATGTACACATGGACTGGCGATGTTTGTTGAAATGTTGTTATACATTGTGTATATGATTCTGGACTATATGCAGATGTATGTAGATAGAGACTTAGATAGATAGATGGATAAACAGATTTGAATATATAGAGATAGATTGAATCATAGAAAAGTGTATACATACATACATGCATCCATATCTATCAATCTATATCTATCTATCCTATCTATCTTATCTATCTATCTAATCTTTATCTATATATATATATATATATATTATTATATATATATAATATATTTATATATATATATATATAAGTGTGTGTGTAAATCTATCATATATATATATATATATATATATATATATATATATGTATATGTACATATATATATAGACATAAGTTATCACACACACCACATCATATATCTGTGTGTGTGTGTGTGTGTATGTCTTTGTGTTGTGTATATTAATAATATATATATATATATATTATAGATATAATATATATATATAAGTGTGTGTGTGTGTGTGTGTGTGTGTGGTGTGTGTGTGTGTTGTGTGTTGTGTGTGTGTGTGTGGTGTGTGGTGTGTGTGTGTGTGTGTGTGTGTGTGTGCGTGGTGCGTGCGTGCGTGCGTATGTGTGTGTATGTATGTAAGTTCGAGAACGTGTGTACGTGCGAGCCGCGAGAGCGCACCCTCCCTCCCCCTTCCTCGGTTCGCGCAGACTGAACTCTTTGAATTAGGTTAGCCAGCTCGTCCTCGAACTCGACCGGAAATTCGAAGCTTCGCCGACACTGTCCTGCGCCGAATTCCTCTCTCCGGCAGCGACGAGGCGGCGGGTCATACTGAAATATAACTTTATTAAGCGTCAGTATGCAGGAGAGAATACAAATGGCCCCGCTTTCTGCCTACTGATTGCGAGAGCGATTTTCTAGACTGAAGTGGCTGTTGGAGGGAAATGGGGGGGGGGGCGGTTGGAGATTGGCGAAGGGAGGGAGGGAGGGAGGGAGAGAATAATGGTGGGAGGTGAAGGAGGGAGATAGAGTATAAGGGTAGAGGTGAGGAAGGGAGACAAAGTATAAGGGTGAGAGGTGAGGAGGAGAGAATAATGGCGGGAGGTGAAAGGAGAGAGATAAAGTGTAAGGGTAAGAGGTGAGAGGAGGAGAGAATAATGGTGAGAGGTGAAAGAGGGAGGAGGAGTTGAAGGTGGAGGAAGGAAGAGTATAAGGGTGAGAGGTGAGGGAAGAAGGGAAAGTATAAGGGTGTGAGGTGAGGAGGGGAGACAGAGTATAAGGGTGAGAGGTGAGGGAGGGAGATAAAATATAAGGGTGAGAGGTGAGGGAGGAAGGGAGAGTATAAGAGTAAGAGGGGAGTGAGGAAGGAAGGGAGAGTATAAAGATGTGAGGTGAGGGAGAGAGGGAGAAGGGAGATAGAATATAAGGGTGAGAGGTGAGAGAACGAAGGAGTGGGTGAGGGAGTAAGGAAGAGTATAAGGGTGAGAGGTGAGTTAGGGAGGGAGATAGAGTATAAGGGTGAAAGGTGATGGAGGGCGGGAAGGTATAAGGGTGTGAGGTGAGAGACGTAGAGTATAATCAATCTCCGTTCAACTATAGGCCTATATTTTTTTCCGTTTCTTTTATTACCTTTAGCACCGACGCTACTCACGTCATCACTACCATCCTAATCATCATCCAAATCATCGCTATTAATAGAATCACCACACACCAACATCAAGGATGACTCCACAATCCTATTCTCACCTCGTCTACCGTATAATTTAGACCGTCAATTTTAACACCGCTCGAAATCAGGCTCTTGTCAGTATTCCTTGCAACACGGCATAGCAACTGCCACTGCTGCTGACTTAATTCAGCCTTAATCATCCAACCATCAGTCAAGCACTGTCGCTGCATTAGAGAACGTCGCTCCTTGTTATGTCACGTGACGCCACACTTGCTGCGGTTGAACAAAAGCAACGTGGTCTTTGGTGGTGTTGTTTAGGCAACTTCTTTGACTGGATTTCCGTGTTATATTTAAGACCTTGATCGTTATATTTTTCTTCTTAATTCTTTTCTATTGATATTTTGTTTTTTTTTTCACTTTTCTTTCTAATTTAAGATCCTTCTCTCATGAGGCATAATTACATGTGGCTTTTCGTCTTTTATGTTTTATGTCGAGCTGCAGAATTGTGTGTGTGTGTGTGTGTGTGTGTGTGTGTGTGTGTGTGTGTGTGTGTGTGTGTGTGTGTGTGTGTGTGTGTGTGTGTGTGTGTGTGTGGTGTGTGTGTGTGTGTGTGTGTGTGTGTGTGTGCATACCTACATAGGCTACATACATATACACATACATACATACATACATATATTTGCATATGGATAGAGATAGACAGTTATAATTCTGCACAATATTTTTTTTGTTACTCTACTGGATTTAAGATAACCTTAACACGGCTCTTAAACCCACAGACGTAACTTCACGACCAGTTACCCGTGAGTGACAGGTGACCAGGTAAGAGCACTTTCCTATTTAATCCGGGAATCCTCCCAGAGATCTTTGCAGGTGTGACAGAGTACAAAAATAAGAGCAAGCGAGTCCAAAGGTATTCTCGGATCAAGTGCCTGAAAGTGCGTCAAGTAAATGTTTAATTTAGTTTAATTTTTCTTCTGCATTAGTATTGGTATATTCACGTTAATGTCATGTAATATCATGGCTTGTATAGCACTGGCGTGAAAATGTTGATGCTTATGTTATAGATAAACGTTTAAACTAACAGATCATTTAATAAACGCATTTTCGTGCCATTGGTGTGCGACATTGTTATAATATGTTTCCAGAGCAGCTTTATTCAGACTTCTCGTAAAAGAAAATCACATTGCGATTTAACATTTTGCGAAAAGGAAAATGAAAGCGCGGCTGAGAAATACCTTAGAGTCGGAGGATTAAGTTTACTGCCTGCCAAATTTCGTTAGCAAAAATGAATGGGCGTTTAGCAAAGACTACAATTTTGCATGTGATACGGTACATATCATTTTTGGAATTTATGACATTATCTAAACTGTTATTGTTGTTGATGTAGTCGCGTTTATTGTGGTTATTTTAGTTGTTACAGTTGTTGGTGTGGTAATGGATGTTGCTGTTATTGGTATTGTTGTTATTAGTATTGTTATTATCCTCATCATTATCAACATGATTATCATTATTATTATCATTATTACGAGTTATAATTCTTCCTTATTTTGGGGGGACACTTTGGTTATTCATATTGGATGTAGGCCTACTTCAGGTTCGTCACAGCAGACAGCCTCATTTGGTCAGGATGATTTAAACAGTTTTATGTCCGCTTTAAAACGACTCTGCAGACTTCCTTCCGACTGTATAGTGTGGCTCCTTTCTGAATCAGACGGAGGTATTCTGTAAGCTAGTGTGGATATATACAAGTACAGGGAATGCTACTACTTTTTTGTTGCCTTTCCCATTTATTATTATTTATTTATTTATTTATTTTATTATTATTATTTTTTTAGGGTGATTGATGAATTCTGTGTGACTTTGCATGTAAGTCTCTCTTAATAGATTTCCTGTCTGCTTCACCGTACTATGCTGGGAAGACTTATTCGAACTTTATCCACTCTCCTGATGGGATTGTATTAAGAAGTCTTTCAACACTACTTACTTACATCTCCGAATTATGCAACACTTTACTGGTTTTCCTTACTGACCTCAGCGTGAAAGTTCCTCCTAAAACTCTTCCTCACTAACACATCCTTACTCACTGTTCCTCTCTCGAAATCAGAACTCCCTTCGTCAGGCTTTATCCCGAAGGAAGAGCCATTTCACCTGGCCCCTCCACATGCAAATCCAACACTTCACTCGGCCCTCTTACTGGTAGGACTCTCTGCCTCACCTCGTCTCCCCTTCTCTCATCTCACTTGTCTCGTCTCCGCTTGCTTTGTATCTCTTGCCTCTATTCCTGGCCTTGTCTCCCTTACCTCAATTCCATACCTCGTATCCCTTGCCTATCTATCTCTCGCTTTGTCTCTCTTGCCACGTCTCCGCTTGTCTTGTCTCCGCTTGCTGTGTATCTCTTGCCTCTATTCCTGGCCTTGTCTCCCTTACTTCAATCCCGCTTCTTATCTTGTCTCCCTTACCTTGCTCCCTTACTTCGTCTCTCTTGCCACGTCTCCTTATCTTGTCTCCCTTACTTTGTCTCTCTTGCCACGTCTCCTTATCTTGTCTCCCTTATTTCGTCTCTCTTGCTTCGCCTCCCTTACCACACACTCCCTTGTCCTCAGTCCCTTACCTCATCTCCCCTTACGCTGCTCCCTTCCCTCGGACCTCACACCCTTCCCTTGCCTCCCTCTCTCATCCCCCTAAACATGACAACTCGCCTGTCTTTCTCACGCAAATACACGCAACGTTTCACATTTTTCTCAGCCTGGGAGGGTTCGTCATATGATTCTCTCGGCAGCAAGCACAAAGCCAGATGCACTGTCTCCCATGCGCTTCGTAAGGACAGGCACAGGCAAACACGTCCCCAGACTTGCCTTGTTGACAAACAGGCAGAGACTGGGGGATTCGATTTTCCTTTTCTGTTGTTTGATGAATAAAAGGAATTTGTGGCGACAGTGGCTTCGGTGAGTGGGTTTATGGGGGTGTTTTTTATTCCCGATTTTTTTCTAACTTTCTAAGACGATTATTATCGTTATTTTATTATTGTTGTTCCTATTTCTGCTATTCCTAATACTATTATCATTATCATTATTATTATTATCACCATCATCAGTGTTATCACTATAATTACTAATGTAATTCATATTATTATTGTTATCATTATCATGATTGTTACTTAGTTAGCTGTAGTATCATCACTATTATTAAAATTATGATCATTTATACTAGTATTGTTTTTATTACCATTGTTGCTGTCATCCTCATTGTTATTATTATCATTTTTGTTGTTTTATCATCATCATTGTTTTTGTCATTATATTATCATCGTCATTATTCTCATTATTATTATCACCATTGTTATTACTTTTATCATTATTATCAATATCATTACTATTATCATTATCACTGTTACAATAGTTTTCATCATCAAATGCATTCTTATCATTGTCATTACTGATGTTGTCTCAGATGTCCTTGTTTTTGTTATCAGCATCATAATTATCATCCTCATCATTATCATCATCATAATTATCCTCCTCCTCCTCTACATCCTTATCCTAATTTAATAGCCTGTACACATCCCCATAATATCTGAATAATAAAAGAATAATAATAATGAATAATAATATAATGATAATAATAATAATATAATAATAAAATAATAATATAATAATATAATAATAAGATAATAATAATAATGAGAGTAATGCTAATAATAATGAATAAATAAATAATAAATAAATAAATAATAATAATAAAAGAAGCACTTCATCACATTTTGCCTTTTTCCTTTTTTTTTATTTTTTTCATTTTTTTAACTGCCGTTTTATGGGTCTCTTGTAGCAAAGATTAACTCGTTTGTATCCCTTGCTTGGTGCAACGGGCAGGAGGTTCTGTGGAAGGGAAGAAACGGCAGCAGGTTTCGCCAGTTTAGAAGGAGGTCAATTAGATTGTGATGGCAGGGTGAGGTGGGTTGTTGTTGTTGTTTGTTTTTGTTGATTTTGTGTTATTGTTGCTGTTGTTGTTATTGTTGCTGTTGTCTTTGCTAATGTTGTTGTTGTTGTTTTGTGCTGTGTTTTTTGTTGCTGTTGTTGACTGTTGTTATTGCTGTTGTTTGTGTGCTTTTTTTGTTATGTCTGTGTTACTTCTGTTGTTTTTACTGTTGTTGTTGCTGTTGTTGTTCATGTTTTGTTATTGTTGTTGTTATTTGTTTTATTGCTGTTTTTGTTGTTATTGTTGCTTTTGCTGTTGTTGCTACTGATGTTTTACTTTATAATGTGTGTTATTATATACATATGTAGATAGATAGGTAGATAGAGATAAGAGTGAAAGATAATGGAAAGAGTGTAAATAGATAGATGTAGATAGATAGAATGGTAGAGATATAGTAGATAGACTGACAGATAGATAGAAAGAGACAGAGTCTGTCTAGCTGTCTCACTGGCTTCTGTCAGTTATTTGGAACTGTCTCTCTTCTCTCTCTATCTGTGTCTCCTCCTTCTCCTCCCTTTCCTCTGGACTTACTCTTCCTCCCACTCCTCTCCCTCCCCTAACTCTCCCTCTAACCTCCTAACCCTCTCTCCCCCCTCTCCCTCTAACCCCTCCCTCCCTCCCTCCCCCCCCTCTCTCTCTCTCTCTCTCTCTCTTTCTCTCTCTCTCTTCTCCCTCCCTCCTCCCTCCCCACTCTCCTCCCTCCCTCCCCCACTCCCCTCTCTCCCTCCTCCTCTAAAACCCTGGACCTCTCTCTTCTCCCTTCTCCCCCACTCTCTCTCTCCCCCTCCCTCCTCTACTCTCTCTCCCTCCCCCCTCTCCTCTCCCTCCTCCCTCCTTCCTCACCCACTCTCTCTCTCCCTCCCTCCTCTCTCCTCTCTCTCTCTCTCTTTGCTACTAGCTGTTTACTCGTTCGCGGTTCATCAAATGAAACTGTTAGTAGTGGATGTCACTGTGTTTACATCTTGGCAAAAAGAAAGAAAAGTAGAATCTGATACCTTTTACAACATTCTGAGCCAACAAATATTTGAGACTTGCAAATTACCACTTGTTTACAACTTTTGGTATACAAGATTAATTTGTACAAGGCAATTCTGACATGTTTGTGTTGAAGATTTGCATCAAACAAGCTTGTTTTTGTGTTGACCTCGTGGATTTTTTTGCTTTCCGTTTTTCTCTCCATTTCTGCTGCCGAAAATCCAGGATTAAATTACAATTTGCGTAAATCTTTATGTATTTGTATTTTTTCCGGATTAGTACTAAGCAAGATATTTAGATTTGATTTTGCCAAAAAAACTTCTTCCTCTTTTCTTCTTGTTTTTATTTGTTTATTTTTTCGTCTTCTTCTTTTCTTTCTACTTCGTCTTCTGTTACTTTTGTTATTCCTTTTTCATTCTTTTTTCTTTTCTTTTATTTTTTGCTTTTGCCAAAAAAAAGTTTTCCCCTTTTCTTTTTATTTCTATTTTTTCGTCTTCTTCTCTTCTTCCTCTTTCTACTTCGTCTTCTTCTCTTACTTTTGTTTATTCCTTTTTCTTTCTTTTGTTCTTTTTCTTTATCTATTTCTTTTTCTTTTTCTTTTCTTCTCCTCCTCTCTCCCTCCTCCTTCCTCATCTGTTTCTCCTACTTCATCTTTCACAAGACCAAGAAATGCCACTAATACCTGATTTTATTTCATTTTTCCTTTTCTAAAAATATTCACTATCGTTTTATTAAATTTTCCTTTTCTAAAAATATTCACTAGAGTTTTATTTAATTTTCCTTTTCTAAAAAATATTCACTAATTTAATTTTTTTTTCTAAAAATATTCACTATCGTTTTATTAAATTTTTCCTTTTCTAAAAATATTACTAAGTTTTATTAATTTTTTTCCTTTTTCTAAAAATATTCACTATCGTTTATTTAATTTTTCCTTTTCTAAAAAAATATTCACTAGTTTTATTAAATTTTTCCTTTTCTAAAAATATTCACAATCGTTTTATTTAATTTTTCCTTTTCTAAAAATATTCACTATCGTTTTATTTAATTTTTCCTTTTCTAAAAATATTCACAATCACAAGATTCCGTTTTCACTGAAACTCGAAATTATCAATTTACTGTCCTCCTGCGTTATGCAAACACCTTGTCTTTGGAATATAATTGGATGGCGTGTGGGTGGGATGGTGGTGTTTGTGTGTGTGTGTGGTGTGTGTGTGTGTGTGTGTTTGTTTGTTTGTGTGTGTGTGCTGTGTGTGTGTGTTGTTTGTATGGGAAGTGTGCGTGTGTGTGTTTGTTTGTGTATGTGTGTGTGTGTTGTGTGTTGTTTGTTGTGTGTGTGTGTGTTTTTGTAGTGTGTGTGTGTTTGTTTGTGTGTGTGTGTGTGTTTGTTTGTTTGTGTGTGTGGGTATGGGTGTGTGTGTGTGTGTTTGTTTGTTTGTGTGTGTGTGTTTGTATGTTGTGTGTGTTTGTATGTGTGTGTTTGTTTGTGTGTGTGTTTGTTTGTTTGTGTGTAGTGTGTGTGTGTGTGTTTGTGTGTGTTGTGTGTGTGTTGTTTGTTTTGTTTGTGTGTATGTGTGTGTGTGTGTTTGTGTGTGTGTGTTGTTTGTTTTGTGTGTGTGGGTATGTGTTTGTGTTGTTTGTTTGTTGTTTGTGTGTGTGTGTGTGTTTGTTGTGTGGTTTGTGTGTGTGTGTGTGTGTTGTTTGTTTGTGTGTGGTGTGTTTGTTTGTTTGTGTGTGTGGGTGTGTGTGTTTGTGTGTGTGTGTTGTTTGTGGTTGTTTGTTTGTTGTGTGTGTGTGTTTGTTTGTGTGTGTGTGTGTGTGTGTGTTTGTTGTGTGTGTTTGTGTGTGTTTGTGTGGTGTTTGTTGTGTTGTGTGTGTGTGCGTGTGTGTGTGGTTTGTGTGTGTGTTGTGTGTTTGTTGTTTGTGTGTGTGTGTGTGTTGTTTGTGTTTTGTGTGTGTTTGTTTGTTGTGTTTGTTGTTTTGTGTGTTGTGCGTGTGTTTGTATGTGTGTGTTTGTTTGTGTGTGTGTGTGTTGTGTGTGTGTTTGTATGTGTTGTGTGTCGTGTGTGTGTGTTTGTGTTTGTGTGTGTTTGTATGTGTGTGTGTTTGTTTGTTTGTTTGTGTTGTGTTTTGTTTGTTTGTGTGTGTGTGTGCGTATGTTTGTTTTGTATGTGTGTGTGTTGTGTGTGTGTGTGTGTGTTTGTGTGTGTGTTTGTGTGTTTGTGTGTGTGTGTGTGTGTGTTGTGTGTGTGTGTGTGTTGTGTGTGTGTGTGTGTGTGTGTGTGTGTGTGTGTGTGTGTGTGTGTGTGTGTGTGTGTGTGTGTGTGTGTGGAAACAGAGAGGAATAAACCCTGCAAACCCCAATTACCTTAATGATAATAGACAATACACATTCAGCATATAAACAAATCTAAAATGTCATTTACAAAAAAAGCAAATGAGAAAAAAAAAATCATGAAATTAGTTATTGTTTCATTCATTTCTTCCTGTTTTTTTTTTTTTTTTTTTTTCTTTTTTTTTTTTTCTTGCTTTTTTACTAATTTTTCTGTTTTCTTCTGTCTTTTGAACAATACCAATCAGCTTTCCTTTTTATTTGACTCTCATATAAAACTTTTATGTCAACCCAGTGCGATAGATATAATGTTAAAAGTATGAAATGGGTAAAATATTCTTTACTGTGTATGTATAATACTTTTTACCTATTAGGGAAACCCCTTTTTTACCTTCATTAAAAGTTTGTGGAGAAATAATCCGTAATTTTCTGTAGACAAATACTTACCTTCTGTATAAAGTAGAAATGTTGTTACTTTTGCGTTATTACAGATTTTAACAAAGTCCCAAAAACACCTTTTTTTTTTTTTTTTTTTTTTACTTATAAACTTGTTGTCTTCCAAGTTGTTAGTTTGTATTATGTGAACCTTTTTCTTGCTCAAGTTGTTCACATACATTGGTTTTAAACCGGTCTAGCGTTCGTTACCAAACCCAATACCAAAAAATAAAAATAAAAAAGGTATAAAAAAATATAAATAAAACCCCTCCATCAATAAATAAATCAAAAAAAAAGGTTCTGAATGGCCGTCGATGGAAACCTTCTTTGATTTCGCTGACGCAGCGGGAGTCGAATAAACTGGAATTTGCTGAGCTGGATATTACATCGTCTTCTCCAAACATACCGACGCCCCCCCCCCCCCTACATGTACATACACTTCCCTTCCCTTCCTACGCACATGCTGTCATACACCGTCATCACTTTCCCATACGCACACAACTCTCCTCTCTGTCCCTCTCTTTTATATACATGTCCCTTGCTTATTCACATACGCACATACATAATACACGCAAACGCATACGAAAACACACACACACACATACGTGAGGAATTCGTGATGAACAGATTGCAACGTTGTTCCTGTTGCACACACACACACACACACACACACACACACCACACATTTCTCCCGCTCACGTACACACTCCACCCCTTCACCCCCCCTTTCTCCCACAATCCACCCACCCCCCACCCCAAGCACCCATCCCTCTCCCCCCCAGCACCTCCCTCCCAAAACACAAAACCACGAACCCTGTGGGAGTCCCTGTGGGAGTGACCTTCAGACACCGCGCAAGAGAAGGGTCGAGGGGGCGCTGTACTCACACCCCCGGTGGGTACTGCGCGA
Organism: Penaeus vannamei; assembly: GCF_003789085.1. Taxonomy (NCBI): domain Eukaryota; kingdom Metazoa; phylum Arthropoda; class Malacostraca; order Decapoda; family Penaeidae; genus Penaeus; species Penaeus vannamei. Next base: position 463,836 of record NW_020869758.1, on the reverse strand, counting down.
CATACAATGGGACACGAAGGTATCGGTTAGGTGTCGCCGATATCCGATGCAGCCAAGAACTATCGGAAAATGAAACCTGGATAACGCGTGCTTCCCCGGGGGTTTATGTCAGGCTATGGATTTTCAATTACTAGTTGGCAAGTGTATCATGTCGGACGTTTTGGTGTTTGTTCTTGTGGGAAACCCGGCCGCTCTGTGGTGTGTTCGTCCCCCTCTGTGGTATATCGCTTGCTTGTTAAGGGCTGCCTGGTGTCTGCTCGGCTTTTCTCTCTTTCTCTCTATCTCTTCCTCTCTCTCTCTTCTTCTCTCTCTCATATCTCTCTCATTTCATCTCTCTCTTCTCTTTCCTCTCTCTCTCTCTTCTCTTTCTTCTCTCTCTCTCTATCTGTCTCTCTTCTCTCTCTCTCTCTCTCTCTCTCTCTCTCTTCTCTCTCTCTCTCTCTCTCTCTCTTCTCTCTCTTCTCTTCTCTTCTCTTCTCTTTCTCTCTCTTCTCTTCTCTTCTCTCTCTCTCTCTCTCTCTCTCTCCGTCTCTCTCTGTCTGTCTGTCTGTCTCTGTCTCTCTCTCTCTCTCTCTCTCTCTCTCTCTTTCTTTCTTTCTGTCTCTCTCTCTCTCTCTCCTGATGCGTTTCGATTATGTCTTCATCAATAACACAAATATAATTTTATGATGTAAAGAAAATCCGTCAAATATACCTCTTGCCCGGTTAAGTTATTGAGCCTCACTAATAATCGTCTTTTTAATCGGTTTGTAACTCATGTTCCTTGTTATCGCGTCTGGCCTGAATAAAGCGGTTTTGAGGATTATCGGCTGTTATCCCGGTTATCTATTTTCGTGTTTTTTATCCGCGTTTCGAAGATAAATGGTTGTTATACTGTGCCGTCATGGCTGTCCTTGTGGTAACTTTATTTCTATGCCGTGTATGTATGTTATGCAATTATGGATAACGTATTTTTACAGACATGAAAATACGTTAAAAAGAGATAAAATACGGAACTAGACGCGCCCTTGCGAATAAATTATACGAAAGAACGGCAAGAATTTTATGCGAGGTGGAATTGAAAACTTCTTTTTATATATCTCGTAAGAATGCATTCCTGCGAAAACAGCAAGGAATAAACATGTTTTGCAGTTTGCAACTTTCCATGTTAATCTCTGGCTGCTTTTCTGTATATGTTTATTTCCAAGAGCAGCCTTCACGTGCAGCAGGAAACAAAATTAGTTTCTCGGAGAATTTCTTTTTTTTTTTAATGGCGTCGCTAGCAATTAAACAGTGCATGGAAAACAGCTCAGCCCTCCCCATCACAGTCCACCATATTTATCAATTATTCCACTTTGAAGGGAGCAAAATAGCCCCTTAAAAACAAGGGATTCTGGCCCCTATTAGCACAGCCATTAGTGCCCATTTTATCGTAACGCGAGAGGCGGCGGCGATAAGTTTTCCCAGCTGTATTATCTGGTGGGAGAGTTGCCAAGTGTCGCTGGATGGAGATCAGGCCGCAGGAGGGAGAGAAAGAGGTTGCCTTTGAGGATAGCGAGGGGGGGGAGGTCAAGGGGGGAAGACTAGAGCTGGGGATGGGGAAAGAAGGAGGTCAAATAGAAGGGGGAGGGGGAGGTCAAGGTGGGGAAGACTAGAGCTGGGGATGGGGAAAAGAGAGAGGGTCGAATAGAAGGGGGAGGAGGAGTCAAGGTGAAGACTAGAGCTGGGATGGGGGAAAGAGGGAGGTCAAATAGAGGGGAGGAGGTCAAGGGGGGGGAAGCTAGAGCTGGGGGATGGGGAAAGAGGGAGGTCAAATAGAGGTGTTTGTGGGGAAGACTAGAGGAGGTACGGAGGTCAGAGAGAGGTCATCTGTGTAGAAGAATGAGGGTGAAAGGTCAGAAAAGGAGGTTACGTTTGAGGTTTGAGAGTGGGGGGAAAAAGAGGTCAGAAAGTGGTTTTAGGAGAGGTCAAAGAGTTTTTTTTATGAGAATAAGTGAAACTAGTAGAGTCAAAAAAACCGTTTGTATGCAAGGATTGTGGAGGTCAAAGGAGTTACAGAAGGGATGAAGAGAGGTCAGTGATAAGGATTTTGTGCTATGGGGAGGATAGGTCAATTATAGTATTCTAGGGGAGGAGCAGCAGTATTTAGGAACCTGTGTGAGGGCTGAAGGGAAGAGAAAGGGGTTCAGAAAAGGGGTTCTAAATGGGAACTGAAAGAGAGGGAACGCGGGCATAACATGTGAAGGTAGTAGGTCTTAGTGACGCGTAGAGGAGTTTAGGAGCTTAAGAAGAAGAAGGAGGAGGAGGAAGAAGAGGAAGAGGAGCGAGGAGGAGGAAGAGGAGTAGAAACAGAAGTAGAAAGAGGAGCGAGAAGGAGGAAGAGGAGCGAGGAACAGAAGAAGTAGAAAGAGGAGAAGAAGAGGAAGAAGAGGGAGAAGAAAAAGAAGACGAAGAAGAAGTAGAATAAAAAGAAGACGAAGAAGTAGAATAAAAAGAAGACGAATAAAAAGAAAAAAAAGTCAAAATTATCTTCTCGTAAGGGTTCATATGTGTATCTTACGGTACAGGGCGAAGGTACAGGGAGGTTACAGCAGGGGGAGCACTAGAAGCCAGCGTCCCCGGGGGAGTCTAGAAACCAAGAAGCAGGAGGAAGGTAGAAAATTAAAGAAGTTGGTGACAGGAAGGGAAAGGAAGGCCTCTCGAGACGTGTTGGGTCCTGGATCCTCCTACAGAAGAATAGGATGGATTAAGCTGTCGCAGGAAATACACAGCAAAGAAATCCCTTTTGAAGTTTGGAATAAGGATAGAAGAAATATTGCGACATCGGTCAATTTGAACGAATGATGTATCACACACGGAGGAGAGAGAAGAATATTTTCACGACGTCGGGACAAATATCTGGAACATAAAAATGAGAGAATGACGCAAAAAAATGGAGAGTTACAAGGGTCGCCATAAAAGGAGGGGGAAAGAATATATAATTAGTTCCTGGGTTCTTGAGTCTCCCGAGTGCTCCAGCAGCTAGTGCTCATGGTGCTGTGACCTTCCTACCTCCCTGACTTCATTTATGCTAACTCTTACAGCCACGAACCTTTATTAGACGCTATTTCTTAAGATAAGACGTGATAAGGAGACGAAGGGAGATATTTCTTTCCCTTTGATAAGATAAGACGTGAGGAGGAGACGAAGGGAGAATAGTTCCGTTCGAAACAATAAAAGGAATAAGGGGAAATGATAAATTCCAAGATCTATAAAAAACGACAAAAGAGGAGTCATTTTAAGAGGCTTCTTTCTCTCCTTTGATAAGAAGAGATATAAGATATGATAAGAATACGAAGGGAGAACAATTCCGGTCGAAATATATACGAAACATAACAGGAATAGGCTTTAGAAATGACAAGTTCCAGGAAGCTCAAGTGAGACAGAGAATAGACCTGCACAACATTGTTCTCTCTCCTTTAATAAGACACGGTAAGGTGTGATAAGAATGCGAAGGGAGAATAATCCCGTTCGAAGCAAATAGACGAAACAAAAAGAAGAATGTAGCAGAAACGACAAATACCAAGACCTTCAAAAGATACAAAGATTGAACCCGTACAAGACGTTCCTCTCATAGGATAAGACATGATAAGATGGGATAAGAACAAGCAAGGAGAAACAGATATACGAAACATTAAAAAAAAAGGCGTGAAATAGGAATGACAAATTCCAAGACCTTCAAAAGAGACAAAGAAAGAAGAAAAGATCTCAAATACACTTGAGTTGTTGCAGAGCTGTTGCAGAGCTGTTGCAGAGCTGTTGCAGAGCTGTTGCAGAGCTGTTGCAGAGCTGTTGCAGAGCTGTTGCAGAGCTGTTGCAGAGCTCTGAGATGGGAGCCTCTGATATCGACGACAGTGGTTGCACCTTGCAGAGCTTCAGAAGTCCCACTTTTACGTTGTCCAAGGAAATTATAGATTTTCAGAATAAACAACTTCATAAACAGATAAATATATGAATAGAGAGATAGATTTC
>NW_020869758.1:444846-447346 GCF_003789085.1 Penaeus vannamei | reverse complement strand
TATATAAGTAAACTGACAGACAGAGGCATATATTGAATATATTGACAATAACCAAACAAAAGAGCATAAGATAGGCACAGATAAATAGACAGCATATAAAGGCAGACAGATAGACAGACACACAGGCATGTGGATAGACAGACACACAGATATAGATACACAGACATATAGATAGACAGACACACAGATATAGATAAACAGACATATAGACAGACAGACAACAGATAGATACATAGACAGACAAACAGACACAGACAGACAAATAAACAGATAAACATTAATAGAGACGAAACGGTAACTAAACACCTTTAAAACACACAAGGCACATTAACTTCCCGGTCTCCGCTCACCTCGTTACCAGCGAGAGCGAAATGATAACGGCATGCCGGAGTAAGACAAACAGCATTACCATTTTCCTGAATCTTCCGCACCGGCTCTCAAGACAAGCGGGGTATAAAAAAGGAAAAAAAGAAAAGGGAATAAAAAAAAAAAACTGAAAAAAGAAGGAAAAAGAAAAAGAAAAAAAAGAAAAAAAAAGAAGAAAAAAATGAAAAAAGAAGAAATATTGAATTAAAAAAATGAAAAAAGGGGTAAAAAGTGGAATCAAGAGGTGGGTTTCTTCGTTTGTTGTGAGAATAATTATGGTTGACGTTACGGGATTGTGTGTAGAGCGTGATTAACAAACAGGAGGCTAACAATACAGCGTATAATGAGAGGTAAAGGGAGGAGGGGAGTTCCATTTCTTGTGGGAGTTGGGAGTTGGTGGGAGTGTGTCTCTGTCTTTGGGCTGGTTGAGGGTCTCGTCAGGTGGAGTTTGTGAAGGAGGTGCTCTCGGGATGGTATGTGTGTGTGGGGGGTGGGGGTGGGGGGGTATGTGTGTGTGTGTGGTATGTGCGGATGGTGTGTGTGTATGGAGGGTTGTATGTGTGTGTTTGTGTGTGTGTGGGGGGGTGGTATGGTGGTGTTGTGTGTGTGGGGGGTGTGTATGTGTGTGTGTGTGTGTGTTTGTGTGTATGTGTGTAATATGATTCCTACTCTTCTGTTTCGCGTACTTGAAAAAAAAAATACATTAATGAATATACGATGAATTGCATGTCGTAGGTACGTTTATGTATGTACGCGCTGACTGTATGCATGTACGGATTATGTATGTTTTCTCTTCTCTTCTCTCACTCACTCATAATTCATTCCCCCCCTCTCTCTCTCTCTTTCTCTCTCTTTCTCTCTATCTATTCTCTATTTCTCTCTCTTTACCCATTTCTATATATCTCTCTTTTGCAAATGAATGCCCAGGTCTTGCATAATTATAAACATGCAGAGAACACCTTCACTTCACACAAATTTTCAAATCAAAATACAATAATTCCAAAACATTTCCAAACAATCACCCCCCCCCCAAAAAAAAAAAAAAATACACACGGGTCAACCTCCTATGATAAAAAAAACTCACTTAGATCTTAGCATAAAAAGGCATTAAACCTACTTGTATTTCCCTTGCTGCTCCAAAGTTTCTCTCTACCTAGTCATCAATACAAATATCTATATCTAAGTCTATTCAATGATCTATCTATTTCTATCTTCTAATCTGTCTCTAATTTTCCCACGCGTTTTTGGGTCCGAGACTTGATAAATATCCTTATTAAAGATTATACAACATACCTAAATCTATTTCACCTTAAAAAGGGAGGCAATTTTGTTCGCGATACTGTAGGAAAAAATGTTTTTAATCTAGTTTTATGTACAAGACCCTATTCTATCTACCAGTCTATGTATATATCTGTCTATCTATATGTCTATACATTTGTTTATATATATCTATAGGTAGATAGACAGATTGATTGATTGATAAATAGATAGATGGGTACATAGATAGATAGTTTTATACACTTGTATATATAATATATATATATATATATATATAATATATATATATATATATATATGTGTGTGTATATAATATATATATATATATATATATATATATATATATATTATATATATATATATATAATATATATATATATATATATATATATAGGTAGATAGACAGATTGATTTAGATAGATAGATAGTTAGATAGATAGATAGATAGTTAGATAGATAGATAGGTATATAGACTGATTGACTGATAGATTGATAGATAGATAGACATGGATATATAGATTGTTATTTTTACAAAATATATCTCTTTTTTTCTATTGATTTTGATAAAAATATATCAATCCTTTTTCTATTCATTTTCATACACTTCCATCAACCTTCAACACTCACTTCACTTAGCCTCTTCTTAACCGGCCTAAACAACCTTTTTTTTCCATCACACTTTCATTATCCTCATTTCATTTCATCTCATTTGTTTATTCCCGAATATCCTAAATAAACTACATAATGTAAGCATAAAAATAAACATTCGATACATTAAAAATCAACATTGGATACATTAAAAATAAACATTGGATACATTAAAAATAAACATTGGATACATTAAAATAAACATTGG
>NW_020869758.1:422346-439846 GCF_003789085.1 Penaeus vannamei | reverse complement strand
TTCTCCCTCCCTCCCTCCCTCTCCCTACTCTCTCTCTCCCTCTCTCTCGTCTCTTCCCTCCCTCTCCTCTCTCCTCTCTCTCTCTCTCTCTCCTCTCTTTCTCATCACTCACTCACTGTTGAAGCCCTTACCGCAGATTAGAACCTAAACAACGGGTCTGGCAAATCGACGTCAGATCTCCTAAGCCCAATTCCTGAGAGAGACAGGCTCCTCAGGATTACTGTGAGTTGCCTGTACCTGTGTGTTGTGCTGTGTTGTTGTGTGTGTGTTGTGTGTGTGTGTGTGTTGTGTCGTGTGTGTGTGTGTTGTGGTGTGTGTGGTGTTGTGTGTGTGTGTGTGATGTTGTGTGTGTTGTGGTGTGTGTGTATGTGTTCCTCTCTCTCTCTCTTTCTGATGTGTGTGTTTGTGTGTGGTGTGTGGTGTGTTGTGTGTGTGTGTGATGTGCTAGTGTGTGTGTCGTGCTGTGTCTTTCTATGTGTGTGTTTCTCTCTCTCTCTCTCTCTCTTCTGTGAGTGTGTTTGTGGTGTGTGTGTGTGTTTCTCTTTCTTCTTTCTGTGCGTGTGTTTTGTGTGTTTTCCTGTGTTTTCTTCTTTCTTTCTGTGCGTGCTGTTACTGTTTGTGTGTGTGTGTGTCTTTCTAGTGCGTGTTTCTCTCTCTTCTCTTTCTGGTGCGTTGGTTTGTCTACCTGTTGTCCTTTCGGTGGTGTGTCCTCTCTCTCTTTCTGTGTGTGTCTTCTATGTGCCCTCTCTCTCTCTTTCTGTGCGTGTTTGTGTGTTTCTACGTGTCTTGTGTGGCATGTGTCATGTTTCTGTGTACATATGCGCGTGAGTTGTGACGGCAGATTCGTTGCAAATGTCCTGCTGTGAGAATGGCTTAAGGGACCATATTGCTTGACAATAGTGTTCCAAGGGATCTGTGTTAATGACGGACGCGTGTTAGGCACCTGCAAGCTGTGTCCTGAGATGTAATATATAACTGAGGGTCTTTGGTTCCCGGAATCAATTTACGTTTCTTGATTAAGCGGTTTGTGTGTCAAGTTTGCTACACACTCATACGCCACAACCACACACATATATATAAATATGATATATGCATTATTTGTGTATGTATTATAATATATCATATCAATTATATATTATATTATTTTTATATTATATATAATATATATATATAAACAATATACAATATCATAAGTGAGTATGTATATATATATATTGTATTATTTGATTTATCTGTTGTCGTTAAAAAAAAATTTCAATTAAGCAAAGTTTAAATATATATTTGACTGTGAGTTTTGTTTCCCTTGTTTGCCATCGTTTGAGAAAAAAATCCAAGTTGTTTATAAAGAGGGTAAAAGGATTGAAACGGGAAACATTTCAAAATAAAGATTTCCTTGAAAAGAGTCTATCAAAATTAATCAGAATAATCCTTCAGTTTGACATAAACTTAATACACTTGACCTAAAAGGCTTATCCTCCCAACTTCTTTAATTAGATTTGCATATTTATTTCCTTCGGTTAATTAATCTAATGAACAACGGATTTACTCTAGACCTAATCCTGAACTATCGCAACAAAATCTGCACTCTCAGTATTGCTAACAGCTTTTCCAAACTTGCAGAACTAATTTGCAAATGTTTTCGTTACTTCTAGTTCTCTTATTCTCTCCATTTCTCTCCTTTCATAAATGCACTGAAATGTCTCTGAAAATATGGGACTGGATTTATTGGTAATATTCTGTTATCTATTTTTTTTATCTATTCTTAAATTCATGATTGATTTCGAAACTGAGAAAGAGAGGAGAGAATGAACACGAGGAGAGAGAGAGAGAGAGACGAAGAGAGAAGAGAGAGGCGAGAGAAGAGAGGAGAGAGAGATGATGAGAGAGAGAGAGAGAGAGAGAGAGGAAGAAGACAGAGAGAGAGGAGAGAGGAGAGAGAGGAGAGACAGACAGAAGAGACACAGGACAGACAGACCGAGAGATAGAGTAGAGATGGACAGAGCGATAGAATAATAGATAGATATGGAGAGAGAGATAGATAGAGAGAGAGGAAAGAGAGAGACATACAAGTGACAAGTACATTATCACATGAATTAATCAATCAACACAGTAAATACTAATCATGATACACTTTGCAATAGTTCCATTAACTAATGACTTGTTACAGAGAGACAGACAAGACAAGAATGGAAGTGTAAGAGGGAGAGAAAGGGGGACTGGTCAGAGACAAAAACAGAAAAATAGAGAGAGAGAGAGAGAGGAGAGAGAGAACGAGAGAGAGAGAGAGAGAGAGAGAGAGGGAGAGAGGAGAGGGAGAGGGATAGAGGGGTGGAGAGGGAGAGGGAGGAGAGAGAGAGAGAAGAAGAGAGAGAAGAGAGAGAAGGAGAGGAAGAGAGAGAAGAGAGAGAGAGAGAGGGAAGAGACGAGAGAGAGAGAGAGAGAGAGAGAGAGAGAGAGAGAGAGAGAGAGAGAGAGAGAGAGAGAGAGAGGCCGAGCATGCGACAGCAGGACATGAAGAAGACACATCCAGCCGAAAGTTTTTGGACAACGGCGACAGTGCCAAGGCAGTCTCGCCTGGCACAATGGATGGCACCATTACACACAAAAGCCTACAGTTTTATTATGGGTCCTGGACCTCGTTAGTACGACCTGATCGGCTGAATTTTAATCAAACTACTTTATAAAAAACATACTCACAATAAATACATTTTTTCCAAAGCATCAGCATTGCCTCTCTCTCTCTCCTCCTCGCCTTCACTGCAATCAAAACGGGATTCAAAAGAATTCCACTTGCAAACGTGATTATGCTAATGTAAACATGAGGCCATATACTGTATCTATACCATATGTAAATAGCGCCCTCCATTGATACGGCCACTTTAGAAATATCGTCAACAAAAGGCCGTGGATACAATGTGAGGCAATGGAATAACACCCTTACACATCGGCGGAGTGGAAGGTTGCGGGAAACAGAGAAATAGGTGGATAGATAAATAGAGGGGTTAACTGATAGATAGATAGAGTGGTTAAGTGACTGATAGATAAATAGAATGGTTAAGCGATTGAGAGATAAATAAAGTGGTCAGCTGACAGATAGACAGATAGACACACAGACGCAAAGACGCACACACACATACACACACAAACACACAAACAAACACACACGCAAATGTATAAAGGTCTTATATTAAAAGATCCATAGAACAGATAGTCAGAACGGCAGATAGATGGCCACTGAGACAAATATATAGATAGACTGATAAGTTGATACACCAAAAAAAGTGAATAGCAAAACACCATGATAAAATCAAATCAAATAATAATAATAAAATAATAAAATGAAATAATAAAATACAAAATAAAATAAGATATAAATATAAAAAAAATATATAAATAATAAAGAAACAAAATAAAATAATCAAAATAAAATAGTCAAAACACCAAACTAAAAAGGTAAAAAAAAAAAAGATATATGGTCAACAACGTCAACAAACATATATCTGTTCCTCAACCCTTTGTATTGTTGGTTTCTGTTGGTTTCAGTGCTGTGTATTTGCTACTGCACATATTCCTAATTTAGTTTTATCTTGCACAGTTTCCCTTGTGAGTGAAATCTTACTGGTAAAAAACTAATAAATAAAAAGATGAATAGATGAATAGAAATAAGATAATGATGAATGAACAAAATGATAAATACAACCCTGTGTATTCTGATTCCATTTCTCTCAGTATATATCTTTCTCAATTCAACACTCAAAAAAAGAGAAAAAAGTTGAGACAAAGAAAGAGAGAGAGAAAGGGAGGAAAGAGAGAGAGAGAGAGACTGAGATAGATAGAATTAGATAGATTAGAGAGAGAGAGAGAAGAGAGAGAGAGAGAGAGAGAGAGAGAGAGAGAAGAGAGAGAGAGAGAGAGAGAGAGAGAGAGAGAGAGAGAGAGAGAGAGAGAGAGAGATAGACAGAGAGAGAGACAGAACAGACAGAGACAGAGAGAGATAACAGATAAAAAAAGAACTACAAATCTGTGCACCTGTTATCACCTCTGTGTATAGTACCTAGATTAATAGAGCATGCAATTGCCTGAGTTGCAAGCTGATTCCGGATGGTTGAGCAGTGAGAACAACGAAACTGGTTGCTTTTCACAGCCAATTATTTAATAATGATTCGTAATTAAAGTTGATTTTTGTTGTTGTTGTTATTTATTCCCTAAAGCTGTCACTGCATTTTTTTATTATTATTCATTTTCTCTGTCTCTATTTTTAATTATTACTTATCAACTTGCATTGTTTCCGTTGTTTTTGTTTTTTGTTCTTTTTTGATTTTCTTGTTTTTGTAGTGGTTAATTTCCGTATGAGTGTGTGTGCGTGTGTGTGAGTTTAAGTTATGTGTATGTGTGTTTATGGGAATGTGTGTGTGTTGTGTGTGATTGTGTGTGTGTGTGTGTGTGTGTGTGTGTGTGTGTGTGTGTGTGCTGTGTGTGTGTGTGTGTGTGAGAGAGAGAGAGAGAGAGAGAGAGGGGGGGGGGGATGCAGGAAAGATGGATGGATTTAGAGATAGATAGATAGATAGATAGATAGTGAATACACAGATAGATAGACATAGTTATATATATAATATAGATAATGATATAGATATAGATAGGATATAGTGCAGACAGACAAACAAACAGAAATAGAAATGCAATCAGAAAGGAGAAACATCGACATAAAACAAACAAACAAACTCCGAATGCCTGATTTATAACACAATTCATGCACTTGTCTTAATGAATCTATCAGCACTCAAGATGAAATTATCCCAAGTTGGATAAATGCGCAAGTCAGCTCAAATATCCATGGGATAATAAGTCGAATCAAGGTAATGGACATCCTCCTTGCCCCCCCCCCCCTCCCTCCCTCCCTCCTGCCCCCTTCCCCTCCCCCCCCTCCCAAAATTGCGCATCATTAAATAGTAAATTATTCAACAAGTTTGCAAAGCTTTCTAGATTATGCAGAGGAGAAGGTCATCCAAATATAATTTCATGGAAGGGGGTTTTACCATTTGCTTTTAGATGATTCAATTCCCTTGAAAAATCTATTCTGAAAGTGTGTCTTTTCGCTCTCTTTATATCTTTTCGCTGTTTCTCTTTGCTCTTTTTTTTCCTGGCTCTTGTGTTTATTTCCGTTTCTGTCTCCGTCTTTTGTCTGTCTCTGTTTTCTATTTGTTTTGGCTGTCTATTTGTTCCCACCTCACTTTGTTCTCTCTCATTCTCTCTCTTTCCCTCATCCTCTCTCTCTCTCTCTCTCTCTCTCTCTTCTCTCCTCTCTCTCTCTCTTTCTCTCTCTCTCTCTCTCTCTCTCTCTCTCTCTCTCTCTCTCTTCTCTCTCTTCTCTCACTCACTCTTTTTTTCCCTCCTTCTCCCTCTCGCCCTCTTTTATCTCTCTCTCTCTCTCTTCCTTCTTTTCTTTCAGTTTCCCCCAATTGTCTGCCTACGCTCCCTCTGTCTCTCTTTCTATAAAAAAAAAAAAAAAAAAAAAAAAAAAAAAAAAAAAAAAAAAAAGAGAGAAGAGAGAGAGAGGAGAGAGAGAGAGAGAGAGAGAGAGAGAGAGAGAGAGAGAGAGAGAGAGAGAGAGAGAGAGAGATGAGAGAGAAGAAACAAGAAAAGAAAAGAAAAGAAAAACAGAAGCCAATACATAGTCCACGCTCTCTCTCCAAAAGCGGGAACTAATGTGTCAACAGGAGCTAATTTTTGTATGGTATTTAGACCTGTGATGTCATTGATAAATCACGTTGGGTCTTATTAGTTCGCCTAAACCAACAGGGCGTGAAATTTATTAACCGTTAAAAGTGATGCTCTCTCTTCTCTCTCTTTACTCCCTCCCTTCTTTCTCTTTCTCTCTCTCTCTTCTCTCTCTTCTCTACTCTCTCTTCTCTCTCTCTCTCTCTCTCTCCTCTCTCTCTCTCTTCTCCTCTTCCCTCTCTTCTCTATCCTTCTCCTCTTTCTCCTTTCTCTTCTTCTCTCTCTTTCTCTTCTCCCTCCTCTCCCCCCCCTCTCTCTCTCTCTTCTCTCTCTCTCTCTCTCTCTCTTCTTATCTATCTATCTATTCTATCTATCATATTCTATCTATCTATCTATCTATCTATCTATTCTTCTTCTCTTCTCTTTCTTCTCTCTCCTCTCCTCTCTTCTCTTCTTCTCTCTTTCTCTTCTTTTTTGGGGGTGGGCTTAGACAGGGGGGAAGGTGGGGGTGGGGCTTAGAAGGGGGGAAGGTGGGGGGTGGGGTGGTGGGTGGGGGGTTAGGGGAAAGGGCCTTGTTTCTCTTGTTATTCCATATTCTGATTGGTAATATATAAATATTGTATGTGATAGAAAGATGAGATGTAGTTTTATGATAAATTGTTGGATCATGATACATATTCTTAATGTTTTTTGCTTTTTTTACCTCAGCCATGGAGGTTATGCTTTTGGCAGCGTTAGTTAGTTATTTGTTCGTTGGTTTGCTATTTAGTAAATTCCGGATCCATGTTTTTTCGTTTTTAATTATTCATTAGCACTGCCAGATAGGGACAACCTCAACTTTTTTGCGCTTATTTTTTCTACTTTTTTCATCATCATTATTTCTTAAATGTAATTCTTTGTGTGAATATTTCCGCTGCATCAGTGACCCTATTGCCTTGGCGGAGGTATGCTTGTAATAATAACGATAATAATGATAATTATTATTTATATTATTATTATCATAAATTATTATCATTATATCATATATTTACATTATAATAAAGATGATGATAGAAAATGATAATAACAGTAATACTAATAAAAGCAATAAAGCAACACCCAATAACAATAACAACAATAATTATAATGATAATAATTGTCATTATCATAATTGATGATGGTAATAAATTTAAAAGTAATGAAAAATAGTAATAATAAATAGAACAATATACATAATGATAGTAGTAAATAATAATTATAATAATGATTAATAACAAAAAAATAATAATAGTAGTGCAATGATAAAACTCGTCGATAAATGAACAAAAAACAAACAAACCAAAAAAAATAACCCCCCCAAAAAAAAAAAAAAAAAAAAAAAAATCATAAGATTATTCCACCTCTTCGCACATCGCTATGGCGTCCTCTGGCGGCATAAGCATTAATCCAATAAAGTTTCTTGCATAATTATCTTGCCCAAGTAATTTGATTATCAATAATTACAAAATGCAACATTAAACAAGCCGCCTGACGCAATTACTGCAAGCGACAAAAATGGATATCTAGGCTTAGAACTTTCGTTTCTGTTGAGTAGAATCATCAGGATTCTGTTATTATTCGGAGCTTCTGCTTTTCAGAGTACGCACTATATATACACATGCACACACACATACACATACACTTACACATACACACATACACACATACACACACACAAATACACACACACACAACACGCACACACACACACACACACACACAACACACACACACACACACACACACACACACACACACACACACACACACACACCACACACATATATATATATATATATATATATATATATATATATATATATATATATATATATACATATATATATATATATACATATATATATATATATATATATATATATATATATATATATATATATATATATATATATATATATATATGAGTGTGTGTGTGCGTGTGCGTGTGCGCGTGTGTGTGTGTGTGTCTGCGTAAGTGTATAATTGAGTTATTGGAAATGCGTTATTGTGAAATATCACTGCAGTATCAGGTAACCATCAATAAAATGTATTAAATGTTTATTAGATATATATTCGGGTTTTGTATCAAAATTAAATTTTTGAAAATATAAATGGATTGAGAAATAATTTTGTTTCGCTTTAGAGCACATAGACAGGCAGACAGATATACACCCACAAGCAGACAAATAGCCACACACACACACACACACACACACACACACACACACACACACACACACACACACACACACACACACACACACACACATACACACATATACGCTCACGATTGCACGTAGACACACACACACGCACAGACAGACTCTCTCACACGCACACGTATACACACATTTTCTATCATTAATTTTAACACATACTCTCTTTATCGATAGAGAAGGAGATAGATAAATGGTTATATATAGACAGTCTCATAGACAAACGGATAGACTGATAGACAGATAGAAAAGACGGTAGATTGAAAGATAGATAGATTGACTCATAGATAGATTGATGGATAGACATGTATACAGATAAACAGAGAGATAAATCGGCATAGACTGATAGACAGATAGAAAAGATGGTAGATTGAAAGATAGATAGATTGAGTAATAGACAGAGAGATAGATAGGCATGTAGACAGATAGACAGAGATGAGCAGACAGGTAGACTGATAGACAGATGAGATAGATAGAATGGCCCACCCGAACGCCTTCCAACAGTACTTATTTCCCCTTTTGTTCCCTCCTGCCATCATCGTTATCTTCTTCTCTCCTGCCAACATTCCTCTCCTTTTCCTTCCTATCTACATCCATCCCTTTCCTCTTCCTCCTGCCCTCCGTTTCCTATTCTCTCCAACACCCTCCTCCTCTTCCCTCCTGCCAACACCCTCCTCCTCTTCCTCCCTATCAACACCCTTCCTTTTCCTCGTCTCTCCTACCAACATTCCTCTCCTCTTGCCCCCTGCCAACATCCCTCTCCTTTTCCTTCCTACCGACATCCATTCTTTTCCTCTTCCCTCCTGCCAACAGCTCTCACCTCTAACTCGCCATCAATATCCTTCTGTTTCCTCTTTTCTCTTACCAACACCTCCTGACATCACCCTCTCCTCTTCCCTCCTGCCAACATCCTTCTCCTCCTGCCCCCTGCCAACATACCTCTCCTCTCCCTCCCTATCAATATCCATCCTTTCCCTCTTCCCTCCTGCCCTCCCTCTCCCTTCCTCCTGCCACATCCCTCTCCCTTTCCCTCCTGCCAACATCCCTCTCCCTTTCCCTCCTGCCAACAGCCTCTCCCCTTCCCTCCTGCAACATATCCACCAGACACCACCGACAACATACTACATAGCTCAACCTGCCTCAATCCGGAACCTAAGCCGGGTTTAATTGCGTATGCTTCTGTTTTGATTTCCATATTAATTACGGGTGATATTAAAGTGCAGCTTGTTTCATCCGACGGCATTTTACGGTGATATTCGCTAATTGGCAATGATTTGAACGGCCTCTCTCTCTCTCTCTCTCTCTCTCTCTCTCTCTCTCTCTCTCTCTCTCTCTCTCTCTCTCTCTCTCTCTCTCTCTCTCTCTCTTCTCGTCTCTCTTCTCTCTTCTCTTCTTTCTCTTTTTTTGGGCGCGGACGAAATGCGGGGCCGATCGGGCTGTGTAGGTTCGGGTCGCGTCGGTTCTTCTCGGCTTTTGCTTTGGTCGGGATTGGTGATTGAGGGAGCCGGGGGAGGGTGAGAGGGGGTTGGGGGGGGGGGGGAACTCCGGTGTGTCGGCGCTATGAGGTAGATCTGGTTTCTTATCTTGTGTATGTATGTGTGTTTAAATTCGTAAAAATACGCACACACACACGCATAAATACATTAACACTTAAACACACACACACACACCTATATATATTTATAGGCCTGTATTTAAGCATATACGAATGTAAGCACGTATATATATTTGTATAACTGTATATATTTGTACATATATATGCATATCTACGTGTGTGTGTGTGTGTGTTTGTATAATTAAAAATGCGCACGAGTATATACATATATATGTGGTGCTCCCTATATACTTAACAACCAAAACATCTATACGGAAGAACACGTATTCCCTATTCTTTAATAAACACTTACGTAATGAAAGATCACAATCAGAAGATGGACACAAGAAAAAGAGAAGGTGTCCATTCATGACGTCAACCTGGAAATGAAAATATTTGTACCTGTCTTCATTCTCCTTCGCGATGTGACGGAATGAAGTGAATGAAAAAAGACGTGAAATATGTGATGAGATGAGGTGAGGCTTGTTGTCCTCGCTCCTTTTTTTCTTTCTTTTTTCGTGTTTTTCTTTTTTTTTTTTTCTTTTTTTTTTTCTGTTGATTTTGGGTGTGTTTGATGCTCTAAATATCTTCTCTGCCTCTCTATTTCTATGTTCTTTCTCAATCTGTGTCACTCTCTCTTTTCTCTCTCTCGTCTTACACTTACACGCGATACACAAAGGAGGTGAACACACCAACATTACACACACACACAAATATGAGTACCCACACATGCACCAACACACACACACATTTGAAACACACACATATTTATATTATATATATATATATTATAAATATTTATTATTTTATATATATACTATAGTATATATATATATATATATATATATAATATATATATATATTATGTATAATATATTATTGTATATGTATATACTATAGTATTATAATACTATATAATATCTATATATATTTAGTAATATTATATATGTATATATTATATATAATATATATATATATATATATTATATATTATATATTATATATTATATTCACTTATATAGGTGACAGCACCATTGATCACACACACACAATTACACAACACACACACAACACAGTGTTTCATATCATTTATATCGTTGATCTTAAGGTGGTTTGCTGTTTAGTAATAGTAATATATAGTATATATATATATATATATATATATATATATATATAATATAATATATATAATACTATATATATATATATGTTATACATATATCATAATATATATTCTCTCTCTCCTCTCTTCTCTCTCTATTGTATATCTATCTATCTAATCTATCTATCATTCTCTCTCTCTCTCTCTTTCTTTCTCTTCTCTCTCTTCTCTCCTTCTACTCGTCTCTCTCTCACTCTCTCTTCTCTCTCTCGTCCATCAACTCTCATCTCTCTCATCCTCTCTCTCTCTCTTCTCTCATCTCTCTCTCTCTCTCTCTCTCCTCTCATCTTCTCTCCTCTCTCTCTTCGTCTTGTTTGTATGCGCGTATATCTGCCTTTCTATCTCTCTCCCTCTTTATCTCTGTCTCTCTTGTTCCGTCTCTGTCTCCCTCTCTTTAATTCTGTCTTTCGCCCCAACAATACATCTTCCTCCTTAAACCAAGACATCAATCATCCTCTTTAATTCCCCTCTCTCCCTTTTCTTTAATTTAAGGTATTAAGTGATTAAAAACTTTCTCTCCCATATGCTTGTTCGTAGGCTGATGTCTGTGTCTGTGCCTGTGTCTGTGTCTGTCCCTGTGTCTGCGTATGTGTCTGTGCTTGTGTTTCTGTCTTTGTATGTGTCTGTCTATGCCTGTGCCTGTGTCTGCGTCTGTGTCTGTGTCTGTGTCTGTGTCTGCGTCTGTGCCTGTCTGTGTCTGTACTTGTGTTTCTGTCTTTGTCTGCGTCTGTGTCTCTGCTTGTATTTCTGCCTTTGTAAATTGGTAAATCAGAGAAAACAAGTAAGAAAAAAGAAAGAAAAAAGAAGAAAATAAAGGGAATTCCAGACAACCCCAAGACACGAAAAAGGGGAGGGAGGAGGGGAGAGTGGGGGGATGGGGTAGAGGATAGAGGGGTGTGTGGCTAGTTTGAGGGGCTAGATATGGGGGGAGGGGGGCGTCAGAGGAGGGGGGATAGATGAGACGAGAATAGATGTCAGTAGGGAGTGAGGAGATGAGAGAGATTGAGAATGAGTAACCTGTAGCGTTGAAGGGGTTAAGGCGGGGGGGGGGGGTGAAATATGAGGGATAGGGAAAGGGGGACAGGAGGGAGTGAGGGGAGACTGAGGGGGGGGGTGAAGGGTGACCCAGGGGAGGAATGAGGGGAGACTGAGGGTAGGAAATGAGGGAGACTGCGAGAGGGAGATGAGGGGAGACTGAGGGAGGAGGCAATGAGGGGATTCTGAGGGAGGGAGGAGATGAAGGGAGACTGAGAGAGGAGGAATAGGGGCGCCCATACTGAGGGGGGATGGAATGAGGGGAGACTGAGGGGGGGGAGGAGATGAGGGACACTGAGGAGAAGGGAATGAGGGGAGAGCGAATATAGGGCGACTGAAGGGAAGGGGAGGTCCGAGGGACTGAGTGGAAGACGAAAAACTTTAAAAAATCGTTTTTTTTTTTTTTATAAATAATAATACTAAAGCTTCAGAAATCCGATTTTCAAGTAACTCACAACCTAAGAAGGCCAATTATTAGTAACGATATGATGTTCCTTTTCTTATAATACGAAGAGATTTCCGCATTACTCAGGGTATTTGGGTGAGGGTAAGTGGGTGTAAGTATATTTAACGAAGAGGGAGGGAGCGAAGAAGGGGCTTGGGAGAAGAGGTTAGTATCGTTATATCTATTTCTAAGTCTGTGTATATATTTAGTTATGCGATCTATCTACCTGTCTATTTATCCATATTTATCTATCTAACTACTTTCCCTCTCTCTCTCTCTCTCTCTCTCTCTCTCTCTCACGTACTCACACACACACACACACAACACACACAGAGTGATATATATATATATATATATATATATATATATATATATATAGAGAGAGAGAGAGAGAGAGAGAGAGAGAGAGAGAGAGAGAGAGAGAGAGAGAGAGAGAGAGAGAGAGAGAGAGAGAGAGATTAGATAAAAGTCTCTTATATGAAGTTAACCAGTCCCACACAAACTCTGCAACAAGACCAAGAACAAAGTATTGCATAAAACTAAGAACAGGAACGACAAGATTGGTATAACGGGGAACAATAGCGATAATAGTTATTATCATTGAATTTATTATCATTATACAATTGTTTATCATCATCCTAATTGTTATTATCATTATCCTAATTGTTATTATCATTATCCTAATTGTTATTATCATTATTATTTGCGAAAATAGGGTGGATGGGATGTCGACGTACACAATAATAATGAGTATAATGACTCATATCTACGTCGTGAATCCTTGTGAAGTAATGTGGTGACTTATACTTCCCTTGCGAAGTTCTTGTGAATCATTCTTAGTCACTCACATTTACGTTCTGAATTCGGGTGAAGAATTCGTGGTAGCTCAATACTTCCGCCATGGATCTTTCTAAAATGACCCTTATTTTCATGTTGACAAATCTAGAAAAGGTATGGAAGGGGATGAATATCTTCACAATACTAGAGATTGTATTGTGAAGATATTCATTTTTATTTTCATTTTCTATATGTTTATGGTGACTTGTGAAGTGTTCATGGTGCCTCATACTTCTGTCATGAATCCTTGGTTGTAGTACACATGAAAGCTCATACTCATGCCATGAAATTTTACACTTACATGATAATACATCTTGTTTATATATTTCCTTTAGTCATATTTAAATGCACACTTGATTAAATGATATATAAGTTCTGTAAATCTGCAAATGTCTGGATTATGATTTAGTATTACATGGCAGACAAGGGATTGGACATCATATGTTGAACGAAATAATATATATATATATATATATATATATATATATATATATATATATATATATATATTATATATATTATATATATATATATTATATATATATATATATAATATATATATAATATATATATATATATATATATATATATATATATATATATATATATATATATATATATATATATATATATATATATATAATATTATTATATATATATATATATAATATATATAATATAATATATATATATATATATATATATATATATATATATATATGTATATTATATATTATAAAGTTACGATGATAACAATACTGAAGATAATAATGATGATAGTGAATAGAAAATAATATGTTCACAGCAACAATAACAGTGATAGTGACACTACTACATATGATTATGATACTACTACTACTACTATAATAATGATAAGGATAATGATGACAATAATATTGGTAACTATGATAGAATAATAACAATGGCGATAATAGGGCTTTTTATAATTATCATTGTTATTTTAATTCATAATAATACTATTATCATCATTATTGTTATTATCATCATTATTATCATTATTACCATCATTATCATTGTTATCATCATCAATATTATTATAATGATAATAATGATTATTATTTTTCATCATTAATATAACAATAATAATAATTGTTATTATTATTACTATCATCCTTATTACAATAACAATAATCATAATGATGATAATTGCGATGATTATTATTGTAATTGTTATTATTATCATAATTATCATTATCATCGTTATCCTTATTATTATCATCATTATCATCGTTATCATTATTATCATTATCATTATAATTATCATTATCATCATTATTGTTATTTCATTTTTTCTATTATTATTATTATTATTATTATTATTATCATCATCATTATTATTATGATCATCGTTATTACCATCATCATATGATAATAGTAATGATAATATTAATGATAACAGTAATAATAATAATAAATCAATAATATTATAATAATAATAATAAATAATAATAATAATAATAATAATAATAATAATAATAATAATAATAATAATAATAATAATAATAATAATATAACAACAACACCAAGAGTAATAATAATAATGACATTAAGAATGAAGATAATTATAATATTTGTGTTCATAACACAAGCACCAAGAACAACAACAATGAAAATAATAATGATAACAACAATAACAATAATGGAAATGATGATTATAATAATTAAAGTGTCAATTTGTTCATTTAACAGTGTAAATATATTACTTCTCGAATTCCTCTTACAATCTTACACTTGTCAATCTTATCCTTACATTAAAAATAATCCTCTTGTAATGTTTTAAGCGTCTGCCTCAGCTTATGCACGTATGCTCCATGAAATAAGTGTGTTTACATGCTAAATTCGTCTCTTATTTGTCGTGTGGTAAATAATTATAGTGTTTCATCCTTTTTGTGAATGAAAGTAATGTTCTGTTTTTGGAATTTTACTTGTTTCATTGTCTAATATACGATTGTGTTATTTCCTGACCTCGCAGTGTGATATTTGGTGTGCGTGTTCTTAATAATGAAATGTTTGAGATTGGCTTCGAGATATTTCTCTGTCTTTTTCATCTTTCTATTTCTCTTCACTTTCTCTCTCTCTCTTCTCTCCTCTCTCTCTCTCTCTCTCTCTCTCTCTCTCTCATCTCTCTCTCTCTCTCTCTCTCTCTCTCTCTCTCTCTCGTCTCTGTCTCTGTCTCTGTCTCTCATCTCTGCCTATTAGTCTCTATATATTTTATTTAGCTTTCTTTATTTTCCTCTCTCTCTTTCTATCTGCTTCTCTTTATATTCTCTTTTTCCTTCATCGCTGTCTCCCCCTGTACATTAACACCACCATCTTTATCCTAATCACTATCATCACCATTGTAGTCATTATCATTTTTCTTCTCTTCATCCTCCTCCATACCATCATCATCACCATCGTCGTCGTCGTCGTCGTCGTCACCACCACATCACACCAACCACCACCATCAATCATCCCCACAACCAAAATCATGCCACCAAAATCCAACCACCATCCTCATCACCACACTAACAAAATCACCACCACCACCATAATCATCACGCCACCGCCACACCACATCATCACCATCATCATCATCATCATCAACCACCACCAACACCACCACCACCACCAACACCACCATCAAATCACATTCGATCATCATCACACCACCACCACCTCACACCACCACCAAAATCACCACCAACACCATCAAAATCACATCACACCACCACCACCAAAATCATCACACCCACACACCAAAAATCGTCCATCATCACCACCACCACCACCACCAACAAAAACACCACCACCACCCACAAAACCACCACCACCACCAACAAAATCACCACCACCACCACCAAATCATCATCACCCAACACCAAAATCACCACCACCACCAAAATCATCATCATCCCCAACACCAAAATCACCACCACCACCACCACACCAAAATCACCACCACCACCACCACCGAGAATCTGCATTTTTGAAACCGTCTGTTCTTTAATGAAACAGAAATATCAAAACTACATCCGGTCTCTTCCCCACGAGCCAAAGCATCCTCCGGGAATGTAAATATGTATATATATTTTACAACATCCATTTGTTCTGCCTGTAAATAATGCACCTTTCAATAACATACTCAGAATATATTTAAATACTGCATAAAAAAAGAGGGCAAATTATTCAAAGGCTGTTATTACCACTTAATGAAATTCATATTTCATTTGTATTTAGAATGATAATGTTATAATATATATTTGTAGTGCATTCACATCCACTCTCGGTCGTGACAATGCTTTTGTAATGTCGACAAATTTGTCATATATTTTTTTATGTTTTTTTCTTAAATTTAGGGACTAATTATATGTTTAATTCCATATATGTTTAAGTTTGCTGTAAAGCGCGTATGCTTCATATTGTAACATAATAGATTATTGTTGCAGTAAGAATTATATTCATTTCCAAATACTTGTACATACAGAGTATGTGTATATATATAGCATGTATATACATGTGTGTGTGTGTGTATAGATATGTGTGTGTGTGTGTGTGTATGTGTGTGTGTTGCTTGTGGATTTATTGCAGCAACACACACACACACACACACACACACACACACACACACACACACACACACACACACACACACACACGGACATACATGTGTGTATGTGTCTGTTTGTTCCTGTATATATATATATATGTGGATGGTGGTTGTGCACGGCAACAGACCGCTAAAAAAAGAAATTCAAATCAAGGGAAATGAAATAAAAACAGAAGTCGAGAGCAATATGATCTTGCGCAAAAATCCTTTTATTTTTATAGGACTTCCTCTCACTCATTTAATATACGATCCGGATGTCAAAGCGACATTACTTTCTATCGGACGCGGGCAATACGCGCATCAAGTGACGGACTGTCAAAGAGGATGTCTTTGATGGTGTAAAAAAAGGAAATAAAAATAGTAGAGGAAGAATTTCGATCAAAAATGGATGTCTTTGATGGCGTAGAAAGAGAGAAGAGGGAAAAAAAAAGAACCAAAAATTACGATTAGATTAAATTACGGGCTGTTGATTGTTCTCTGTCAATGCAAAAACAACAAAACAAAGGAGATAATAATAATCATAAACAAAAGCATAAACAAACACAATTGGTAATACCTAAAATAAATAAATATTTATCGTGAATGCTTTTTCATTGCAAAATTAATGAAATTAGATACAAATGTCAAAAAATAAAACAACATAGAAATCAAGATGAACCAGAATGTAAATCAAAGTACCCGAGTAAAAACAATCTATCAAATAAACAACGCCATTTTGATTCTTGTAAAAAATAACTGAAATGATAATGAATGGTCTTAATAATAGTAATGACAGTATAAAAAATGAATAATAATAATAATAATGATAATAATAATTCTAATGTTAATGATAGTAATAGTAGTAATAATTACAATGAAAATGATA
>NW_020869758.1:412346-414846 GCF_003789085.1 Penaeus vannamei | reverse complement strand
TTGCTTCTTTATCTAGATGTTTACAATTTTGTGCATATTTATAAAATAGCAGGAAAACACATGAATAAAATGCGAAGCCAAATCGTCTACCCTTATATTCACTTATTTCCCACCTACATGCATATACGTACATACACAAGTAAACATATTAGAATATGAATATATAAACACACACAGACTTATATAAGCACGCACGCGCGCGCACACGCCCCTACACCCCCGCCCCCCCATATATATATGCATATATATATGTATATATATATATATATATATATATATATATATATATATATATATATATGTATGTATGTATGTATAATATATACATATATATATATATATATATATATATATATATATATATATATATATATATATGTATATATATATATATATATATATATATATATATATATATATAATATATATGTTTATCTATACATACATAAACACACACACACTCACACATTTATATATATATATATATATATATATATATATATATATATATATATATATATATATATATATATATATATACATATATATATATATATATATATATATATATATATATATATATATATATATATATATATATGTATATATATTTACTTTTATGTATATATGGACATACACACACACACACAAATATAAATATTTATATATATATATATATATATATATATATATATATATATATATATATATATATATATATATATATATATATATATATATATATATATATATATATATATATATATATATATATGTGTGTGTGTGTGTGTGTGTGTGTGTGTGTGTGTGTGTGTGTGTGTATGTGTGTATACATATATATATATATAATATATATATATATATATATATATATATATATATATATATATATATATATATATATATATATATATATATATATATATATCGTGGAACCAGCAGATCCGAGCTTTGAGATCGTACTGAACACACTATCGGCACAAAACTTCTATCGGAAAACGCTGTTGGTGAGCACCGATAACAGCAACTTTCCGAAGCCTTTGATAGGTTGAATACAAAGGGAAAGTTGGAGGGGGAGAAGGGGGGGCGAGGGGGAGGGGTAAGGCTAGTGAGGGTTGGAGGGGGGGGTGAGGGGAAGGACGGAGACAGGGGGGGGAGGGGGGAGGGGGGAGAAATCCCGCCGTCTTTACCTTCAAGATTGCGTCCAACATTTTCTCAAAATGATCCCAATAATCCATTACAGTCAAATTCTGGGATTTCTCAGAAGGAGAAGAAAAAAAAAGAGAAGAGAGAAATGGAAAGACTTTTTTATAGTCTTTTTTTTTTTTTTTTTTTTAACCAGCTTTCATCTCTTTGTCTGGACTTCGTCGTTGTGGGTCAACTATTCGGGAGAAACTATTTAGTCCTTTGTTATTTGTTTTATAAAGGATTTTTTTTTCTTGGAATTAAGGATTTTTTTTTTTCCTGGAATTGTTATGCCTCTAGGATATGTCTGTTTGTATGTATTTATGTTTATGTATACACACACACACACACACACACACACACACACACACACACACACACACACAACACACAACACACACACACACACACACACACGCACACACACACACACACACACACACACACACACACACACACACACACACACACACACACACACACACACACACAACACACACTTAAACATACATCATCCCCATGTACACATCAAAATCAAAACACGATCCCAGCACCACAGCAAATCTCAGCGGTCCTCGCAACACACACAATAACCAGCAGTAACCCAACAGCAAAAGACCGTAATAACGGTACAGAAAACGTCGCCATAAAGCCAGTACTTACGCGAATTCGTCCGGCTTTACGGCACAAGGGCTCTGTGAGTGTGTGTGTCTCGCGTCGCAACGGCAAAGTGCAGTATTGTTGCAGAGTCTGACGCGACAAGAAGGCGCGGGGGAGGCTGGACGGGCCGCTGTGACGTCATCGAAGGGAAACGGGCTTAAAGAGGGTTTGGTTGTTTAGTTGTTTTATTGTTTGGTTGTTTGTTTGATTGTTTGGCTGGATTTGGTGGTGGTGGTGGATTGGTATTGCTTGGTTATGTTGTTGTTGGCTTGTTTATTTATCATTATCATTACCATTACTATCTTTATCATCATCCTCATTCTCATGTTTATCCTCACCACCTCCATTACCATAATCATCATCACAATTAATCATCATCATCTTCAAAATCGTCATCATCATCGATTGTTAAAAAGCCTGGCAAACATTCTCTATATGTTCATAGAATAAAAATAATCTGTGAAAGTAACAGAAAAAAAGAAAAAAAAAATATTTTCTAAAATGTAATGTGAAAAAATGCCCAAAGGTAGAAAACAGTAAAGAGAGAGAGAGAGAGAGAGAGAGAGAGAGAGAGAGAGAGAGAGAGAGAGAGAGAGAGAGAGAGAGAGAGAGAGAGAGAGAGAGAGAGAGAAGAGAGAGTAAAGTAACATCAGGA
>NW_020869758.1:397346-402346 GCF_003789085.1 Penaeus vannamei | reverse complement strand
CATTATGTAACAGAACAAGTCAATTATATCTTTCTATAAATCAACCAAAAGAAAATAGACTGTGACGCAATAATTACCTTAAATTTCAACCTATAATTACTTCATCATAATAATCATTCACATATCTTAATTATCCTTACCGGAAGACATAATCAAAAATATCCACCAATCTATTTACACACAATTTCATATCATTAATTACCTTCCTTTGTAAACACAGCAAAATCCCCCTTGAACATCTAGTAACCTTCATCTCTTTCTATCTTATTTTTCTTCGAAGATATGCCTCTCACATCCTCCTCTAATTAACTAGTTATTTGTCTCAGTAGAACGTGTGTAAGACATGTTCCTGGCGAGTCTTTTGAGATCTGAACACGCTAGCTAACGCGTAAGTGTGCTTGTTTTTCGCTGTTCAGGGATAGTGAACAAGACAACTGAGTGATTTGAGTCTTCTAAGGCGAAATTCCTTTATTATCACGTTGATGATGATGATTATCATTAATATTATTAGTGCTATTACTGTAGTTGTTGTTATTAATATCAGTTTCATTATTATCGTTATTATTATGAGCATCTTTCTTTCGCTGTGCAGTGATAAAGCCTCATGTTCGAGTATCTGTTTTTCTTTATTAACAGTTTATTAATTAGAAAACTGAGATATAGTACATTGATTATATATGATTTTTTTCTGTCGTTTAATGCAACCGCGGAATCCACAACCACTGTTTCTCTTCCTGTATTGTTGTAGACATACTACAACAGATTTTTCTCTTTTTCAGATTCAAAGTACAGCTGAATGGCCTAAACTTTTTTTTTTCAAATACAATAAGACAACTCCCTTCCTTTTTTTGTATTATCTTTATTAATCTGTGATTTTTTTTCTCTTTCTATTACAGAACCGAATCGTCTGTTTCTTTGTCTTTTCATTCTTTTAATACAGTAAAGCAGCTGTATCTACCCATGTTTTCTACAATGGCTGACCCTCCAAAAACGTACATTTCTTTTTCAGCAATAATGCACACACACACACACACACACACACACACACACACACACACACACACACACACACACACACACACACAACACACACATACACACATACACACACACACGTATATAATATGGATAAATACAGCACACAGCCGCATCAAACCCATTTTCTCTCATAATAGAATAGTTACCCCCATTTATTTGTACTAATAAAATCGACTAACAACCGCATCACACCAAACCATATTTTCCCTCCTCCCTATCGAGCTTATTGTTACTGCCCATCCTCTCCAACCCACCTCCACCACCTACCCTACCTACTCACACCTCTCCACCCCCACCTCCCACCTCACCCCACCCACTACTAACCCACGTAACCACCCCACCCCACCTTCCCACCCCCTGTTCCCCCACCCCACCCACCTACTCACCCACCCCACCTACCTACTCCCCCACCTTCCCACCCACCTCCCCACCTTCCCACCCCACCACCCACCCCCCCTCACCCACCCTACCTACCTACCCACCCACCTCCGCACCCCACCCCCACCCCACCACCACTCACCTCAAAGGCAGCCAATCTTGGAGAGGAACAAAGATCTCGAATCAGGGGCGAAGATGGGTTAAGATCGATGGAGATCTATGAGGACACCTTGAATGGCTCGACGCACGTGAGAGAACCTCGGCCCCAACACCGCCTTATATACCTACCTGGCGGACGCGATCGTAGCTGCTAACGGGGAGGGGAGGGGGGGAGGAGGATGGGGAGGGTGGAGGGAGAGGAAGGAGAGGGAGGAGGAAGGAGGGAGGGGAGAGGAAGGGAGGGGGGGAGGGGGAGGAGGAAGGGAGAGGGAGGGAGGGAGGGAGGTGAGAGGGAGGAAGGGAGGAGAAGGGGGAGAGGGAGGGAGGGAGGAGGAGGAGAGGGAGGGAGGAAGGGAGGAAGGGGAGAGAGGGAGGGAGGGAGGAGGGAAGGGAGGGAGGAGGAAGGAGGAAGGGGAGAGGGAGGGAGGGAGAGGGGAGGAGGAGGGGGAAGAGGAAGGAGAGGGCTGAGGAGGTTGGAGGTAAGGGGGGGGAGTTTTAGGGGTGTTAGGGTGGGGTTTAAGGTAAGGAGGAAGGGAAAAGGGTAAGGGTGGAGTTTTAAGGGGTGTTAAGGTGGATTTTAGGAGGGGGGGGGTTGTAGGGAAAGGGTTTTGGTAGGCTTAGGGCGGGAGTCTAGTGTGTTGAGGGTAGATTTAGGGTGTTGGAGGAACGTGATTGGAGTTAGAATATGAGATAAGGGAGATGAATTATTATCATAATGATAGCCATCATCAGCAGCATCACATTTATCACCATCAATATCACCATCAACATCATCATCATCATCAATATCATCACCATTATCATCACCACCGTTATCATCATCATCATTACCATCATTATCATTGGCATCACCATTTCTATCAGTATTATTGTTTTCTACTATCATTCATAATTACTATCATCACTGATTAATATTTTCTTCATAATTCTTCTTTTTCTTGGTCTATTGATGTAATTATTATTAACACTATTATTGTTAAAGGTGTGTAGCTTTTCATTATTATTGTGAATATGATGACAAGGATAGTTATTATTATGATTATGCTTTTAAGAATAATTATTATGAAAGGATAGTTATCAATATGATTATGCTTATAAGGATGATTGTGATTGTTATTATTGATATCAATGTCGTTGCTGTTGTTCTGGTTATTGATAATGGTGATGATAATGATTATCGGTAACATATTTATGATATTATAATTCTTGGATGTTGTTACAGCCATTATTATCATCATCATTCTTTGATAACACACACACATCATCATATCACACACACACACACACACACACACACACACACACACACACACACACACACATACACACATACACACACACACATAACACCCCCCCCACACACACACACACTTACACACCCCCCCCCCCCCACCTTTCCCCAAGACAAGAAAACTACACCGATCCAGACATGGACACGAATACACATCACCTTGATACCTGAAAGCGAAAGAATAACCGGGAAAGACGAACAGGTGAGTCAAAGGATTTAACACAGCGATGAATCACCGATGCAAAAGTGAAGGCGAAGGGCGGTTCCTTGATTGAAGTTCCTTTCTTTCTCTTTCCTTCTGAGTCGAAGAAGAAGAAGAAAAGGAAGAGAAGGGAAAAAGACATCGCGAGATTGATGGTGATGCGTGTGTGTGTGTGTGTGTGTGTGATACAGATAGGTGGATAGAGAGATAGAGAGACAAATAAGGTATATATATGGATATATATATCAATATAGATGTAGATATAAGATATATAGAGACACACACCACACACACACACACACACATACATAAATGTATATAAGAAATAGGAATGAATATAAACACACACACACACACACACACACACACACACACACACACACATATATATATATATATATATATATATATATATATATATATATATATATATATATATATGTATATATATACATATATATATATATGTATATATATACATATATATATATATATATATATATAGCATTAATATATGTGTATACATATATGTATGTGCGTGTGTGTGTACAGTGAGATTTAAAATCCGGCTATCGAAAATCCGGTTCCTTCAGATATCCGGCAATGATTTCGAAGCGCACTTTCAAATTTACCGCATTAGCGTCACTGTTTTCTAGAGTCTCCGTTTGTGTTTGGATGGCGCTGTACTCCAGAATCAGCTGTTGGGTCTTGCTTGCACGTGCTAACAGGCATTCCTGCTCATTCCTTCTTATTTTATACTTTCTATTCTGCTGTCTAGCCCCATGATGAAGTCAGCAAAGAAAGGATGTGCTGTAAAATGTAAACATTGTATGTTGCTGAAGAGGAAGTGGAAATGTTTTAAAAAATATTGATAGGGGCGTGTCTGTGTGAACCATTAATAAATCATATAACATTTATGTACTTATATAACATTTATGTACCATTCAGTACTTAATTCCATATTTCGTTAAAGGACTGGGCGCGTAGTCATTTTCTGATAAATATATGCAGCTTATAGAGCTATAACAAATCTGGCATTTTCGAAAATTCTGCACTCTGCAGGACCGGAGTTTGCCGGATTTTTAAATGTCAGCCTGTTATATGTATGTACATATCACACACACACAAACACGCACACGCACATTCACGCACATACACACACACACACACACACACACACACACACACACACACACACACACACACACACACATATATATATATATATATATATATATATATATATATATATATATATATATATATATATATATATATATATATATATAATATATATATATAATATATATATATATATATATATATATATATATATATATATATATATATATATATATATATATATATATATATATATATATATATATATATATATATATATATATATATATATATATATATATATATATATATATATATATATATATATATATATATATATATATATATATATATACATATATACATATATACATATATGTATGTATGCATGTATGCATGTATGTATGTATATATACACATGCCAATCTATTCACAAAGGCATAAAACACCACCTTTGTCTGTGTGTATCCGACAGCACGCTGATAGTCTTGATTTGAGAGGATCAAGCTTCCATGTTTATGTTTTATCCCTGTAATAGTCTTAAATATATCTTGCTATATATATGGTGCGTAATAACATGTATATTGTGTGGTAAGTGATGAGTCATTTCAAAACAACAATATTGTACAAAATCAGCTTACAGATAACATAACAACAGGGTGATTAATATTTTAAGAGTATGGAAGTACCAAACAGAAAGGGAAATTAATTTGATTGAAGTTGGATATAATCCACGCCAGAGAGAGAAGAGATATATATATATATATATATATATATATATATATATATATATATATATATATATATATA
>NW_020869758.1:382346-384846 GCF_003789085.1 Penaeus vannamei | reverse complement strand
ACATCCATTATGCCAGAGGCCTAAGTGCCATGGGCCAGGTAGAGCTAAAAAAAAAAAAAAAAAAAAAAAAATAGGCTGGAATTGAAATGGAACATATCTGTTTAGGAGAGGCATCGCGGGAAAGTGTCATCCCTGTGAGATTAGTTATATCTATTTATCTATAAACATCTATTTCGATGTGTTATTCTATTCATATCTATCTACCTATCCATCTATCTGCACCGATACACACACACACACACACATATATGTATATATATGTGTGTGTGTGTATGTGTGTGTGTGTGTGTGTGTATGTGTGTGTGTGTGTGTGTGTGTGTGTGTGTGTGTGTGTGTGTGTGTCGTGTGTGTGTGTGTGTGTGTGTTGTGTGTGTGTGTGTGTGTGTGTGTGTGTGTGTGTGTGTGTGTGTGTGTTGTTTATATGTATATACAGTATATATTTGCTGACAAAGAAATAGAAAATGAACCAATTTTAGTATCTGATGTATCCGATGAACACCATGCTGTGAAACGTGATTCCATCCCTTTTTCCGAAAAGGATAAAACTGTAATGAATCTATTTTACAAAAAATGACGAATAAGCAAAAAAAAAAAAAAAAAAAAAAAAATCATGGTCTTTGAAATTAGTTATGAAATAAATGATTCAATTCAACCTTTTATGGAATATACAACTACAAAGAGGAGAAAGGAAATGAATATATAATATAAATGAAAATGTCACACATTTGTTAATGAACAATCCGACAAGAAAAAAGTTATTTTTTATTTTGTGAACTTTGAAGAATGATATCATAGTTCATAAGTCATTATCATTATCTTCCTCCTCATCATCATTTCATCTTTATCTTCATTATCTATATCATTATCATTATTATCAACAGTAGTAAAAAATAACTCAATAAATACAATACAAATCACTACTTTATCAGATTTCAAAAGGACAAAAATCCGCGATTCACAGGAACCCAAATTGCACAGCTCTCTCGTTGCACAGAAAACCGTTGTTGCAAACATCCGTGGCCGCTCTGGTGGGTCGTGGGGCAGGGAAGGGGCCAGTTGCAAACAGGAAATGCAGTAATTGCAGTAAAAGGTGATTAATCTTTTCAATTCATGCATATGACCTTGTGATTGTATAGAGTGATGGAGTATGTGGTCTGTGCTTACATGTAATGCGTTTATGATCGTAAGCAGCAAGCAGGGTTACGATAGCTCCTGATGTATTTAAGATCGTGGTTGGAAGAGCTCATAAAAATCATGCATTGCGGGTTTACGATGTAGTGTGTCTGTTTCTATGATTGTTTTTGTATTCCTTTTTCGTTAACTTTGTTGTGCGCAAATATATACTTACATGCATGCATGCTTACACACACACACATACATACACTCACGAAAAAACATACACACGCACGAACACATTCACACACACACACATGCACACACACACACCACACACACACACAACACACACACACACACACACACACACACACACACACACACACACACACCACACACACACAGATATACATATATATATATATATATATATATATATATATATATATATATATATATATATATATATATATATATATATATATATAATGGGAAATGTAAATGCACTCTCCTGTATATAAATAAATAAATAATAATAAATAAATCATATGTAAAGCACTCTCCTTGTATATAATAAAAATAAATAATAAATAAAAAATCAAATTTTGCACTGTTCTGCAAAAGAAATAACAACGAAGACAGTAATCAATCGCCCCCCCACCCCCAACCCAACCCTAACCCCACCCCACCCACCCATCCCCTCTAACACTGCAAGCGCCAGGAACCCTCACCAACTCTGCATTACACAGGTTTTCATTACGTGGGGGTAATTCTGCTTCCTGCTTAGTCATGTATTCGTGTCTTCGTGTCATATATCTATCTTTCTCCAAAGTTACTTTCTCGTAAAAGAAAAAAAAAAAAAGAAAAAATAAAAGAAAAAAGGTATAGTAATGTGAAATGAATGATGATTCTAATTTGCGTGTTTAGGTCATAGAATCATTAGTGAATACTAATGATATTAGTAGTAATGAAGATATTGATAATTATCATGCTTACGATTATTAAAATATTTTTCGATTTGATTATAAGAATAGTCATGATAATAATATTGATAATAATGATAAGGATAACGACAATAATATCAATCATAAGAATTGAAAAAAGAAGTTATAAGAAAAAGGAAAACAAGAATAATCAATGATAACTAAGCCAACTAGTAGATAACTAGAAAAATAGAGAAATAGAAATATTGAAAAAGAAGTTATAAGAATAAGGAAAACATGGATAAATAATGATAACTAAGCCAACTACTAGAGAAATAGAAAAAATAGAGAAAGAGAGATAGAGAAGAAAAGGAAAAACAGGGTCTGGAATCCTTCTACATATTAATGCCACCACCGCCCATTTCTTTCTTCGGACATGTCCCTCTCTCCTATTTGTCTGA
>NW_020869758.1:372346-374846 GCF_003789085.1 Penaeus vannamei | reverse complement strand
TTTTTTCTTATCAAATATTATAGCTACCTCCCGATGCCAAATTTACTTAACCGGATCACACCTTCGCGAAATCAGTAACCGATCCATCATTCGTATACACATAGTTCGTGCGGTCAAAGTCATATTTTTCATGGATTTGTTTAGGAGTCGAAAATCGTACCGAAACGTTGTGACAAAGGAAAATTATTTTCTTGCATGGCATCCCTCGTTCATTTTTTCACATTAGGAAAGTCATCTGGTCGGCGCCGGGTAAGTGGGATCGATAGAGACAGAGCGAGAGAGAGAGAGAGAGAAAGGGAGAGAGAGAGAGAAGAGGGAGAGGGGAGAGAGAGAGAGAGAGAGAGAGAGAGAGAGAGAGAGACGAGGAGAGAGAGAAAGAGAGAGAGAGAGAGAGAAGAGAGAGAGAGAGAAGAGAGAGAGAAGAGAGAGAGAGAAAGGAGAGAGAGAGAGAGAGGAGAGTGAGAGAAAGGGAGAGGGAAGGAAGAGGAGGAGAGATGAGGAGAGAGAGAGAGAGAGAGTAGAGATAGGATAGAGAGTGGTTGGAGACAGGGAGAGAGAGAGAGAGAGAGAGAGAGTAATTGTGACCAGTATAATAACAATAGTAATAACAATGTTAATGATAATGATAGCGATGATGTTAACATAACAAAAAAATAGTGATAACGATGATGATGATAATAATAAGGATGATGACGATGATGATGATGATGATGTTAATAATGGATGATGATGATGATGATGATGATAATGATGATGATGATGATAATGATAATAATAATGATGATAATCATAATTATTATAACAATAATGATATGATGATAATGATGATAGTAATTATAATCATGGCAATAATAATATTAATAACGTAAACAAAAATTACAATTCAATATCAACAGCAGTTACTCCACTTTTCATCAGTATTATCCATACCTACCATAACCATATTCATCATTATTACGATCAGTGTAATGATACTGATAGTAATAAAACAAATGAAAAATGAAGATTTATGAAGAACGTAATGAATAATAATGTTTATGTGTGTTTGCATGCACGTGTGATAATAATTTCTGCTTGCGTGATAATGATGAAAATATGTGTGTACCTGAGTGGAAGTTTGTGTTTGTTAATGAATGTGTACATATCCGTATGTGCATTTATTTGTGTGTGTATTTATCTGTATGTGTATTTATCTGTGTGTGTATTTATTCATATGTATGTTTGTCTATGTGTGTGTGTGTTTATCTGTATGTGCATCTATCTGTGTGTGTATTTATTCGTATGTGTATTTATCTATGTGTGTATTTATCCGTATGTGTATTTATCTGTGTGCCTCTATTCATGTGTGTATATATGTATGTCTACATCTATTCGCATGTGTACTCATCTGTGTGTACATCTACCCGTATATGTATTGATCTGTGTGTGTATTCATCCGTATGTTTATTTATCCGTGTCTGTATTTATCCGTGTGTGTATTTATGTGTATCTATGTAGGTGTATGTATCTGTATGTGTACGAGCAATTACCATGATATCAAATACAAAGTCAAACATTTCTTGCAAGGAAATCTAAAAATTAATTAAATAATGATTATAAGTCATGAAAAACTGATATAAAATGAATAACTAGACAAGTGATAAATGCAAAAAATTATGAGTTTAAAAGCAGTAATTTTTCAAGAAATTATGTTACTTCATGTCTCTTTTTTTCGTTATAGTTTTGTTTTGGAATTAATAGATAGATAGATAGATAGATAGATAGCAGATAGATAGATAGATAGATATAGGTATAGATAGATAGATAAAAGAATATAGATAGATTGATAGATAGGGTAGATATAGATAATATATAGATAGATAGGTAGATAGCTAGATAGATGGATAGGTGAATAGATAGAGAGATAGATATAGATAGATGTATAAATAGATACGATAACTAAGGCCAATCTTTCTTCATCGTCGAACATATATAATTAGCTGTTCACCAGTTATTTATCGAAGTACCAAGGAAATAAAGTATTCTTTTGTAATTTCGAAACGTCTTATGTGGGAGACCACTTTGTTTATAATTCATGTTTTTTTTAGGTTTTATTATTATTATCATTATTATCATTATCATCATTATTATTATTTTGCAACTGGTATTTTGGTTAATAGAACATTTTTCCAACCGGAATTTTGGTTTACGGGGCAATTTGGTTAGTCGGATACTGTGGCTGGTAAAGCATTTTGGTTAGTATAAAATTTTGGTTAGTAGATTTTTTTTCCCCGAGACCCTGGTAACTACACACCTATTGCGAATCCGTGTGCAATAGATCAAGATAATATATATTTCATGTGTATAATTCCTTTTCTTAAGAGAAATTGAGATAGATACGGGAAAATACTGCACTGGAACTCTTTCCTTTCTCTTGCCTCTTCCTTCCTCTCTTCTTTTGCTTTGCCGTTCTCTTTGGTCCTCCTCTAATTCTTCTCCTCTTTCCCCCCTCCTCCCTGTC
>NW_020869758.1:364846-367346 GCF_003789085.1 Penaeus vannamei | reverse complement strand
AAAGAGGAAAGAGAGAGAGAGAGAGAGAGAGAGAGAGAGAGAGAGAGATGAGAGAGAAGGAGAGAGAGAAAGAGAGAGAGAGAGAGAGAGAGAGAGAAACAAAGAGAGAGAAAAGAGAAAAAAATAAGAGAGAAGAAGATAGAGAGAGGATAGAAAAAAGAAAACAAGAAAAAACGCAAAACATAATAGGCAAGAATTTGAGGGTGAGGGGAAGGGTGGTCTTAGCCGGTATCTTTAGGGTGCAAGAGAGGGGAGACTAAACCTTATTTGTGAGAAGGGGAGAGGGAAAGATGCAAGCTGGGAGAGAGAAGAGATAGACTGATAGAGGAAAAGATAGATAGATAAATTGGTAGACACATGTATATATAGAGAGAAAGAGAGTGAAAGATAGGTAGGTAGGTAGAGAGAGAGAGAGAGAGAGGAGGAGAGAGAGAGAGAGAGAGAGAGAGAGAGAGAGAGAGGAGAGAGAGAGAGAGAGAGAGAGAGAGAGAAGAGAGGAAGAGGAGAGAGAGGGAGGAGAGAGGGGAGAAGGAGGGAGAGGGAGAGAGGAGAGAGGAGAGAGAGAGAGAGAGAAGAGAGAGAGAGAGAGAGAGAGAGAGAGAGAGAGAGAGAGAGAGAGAGAGAGAGAGAGGAGAGAGAGAGAGAGAGAAGAGAGAGGAGAGAGTTTGTGAGTGAATCAGCCAGTGAGTGGATAAATGAGCAAGGAACTGACTTACTGAACATCTAACTGACTGACTGACTGACTGACTTACAGAGAGGGGGGGAAGGGGGAGGGAGAGAATTAGAAAACTATAGCTATTATGAACTATCGATGTTTTCATTATTATCGTTATCACTGTTGCTATCACCATTTCTAATATAACCGTCTCTACTTTTTATACATATATCCTTTTTTTGTTAATAGTCAGTTTTGTTAATACTGTCGCTATCTTTAATATTGCTTATCATAATCATTATCATCATCATAATCATTACTATTGTCGTAATCAGCATTATCATTGTTATCTGCACCAAGATCATTACTGAAATAACTATAAAAACTGACATAAGCATCATCATTACCATAATTAAGATCATAATTATATTTGCAGTATCATTATTACTACAAATTCCCATATCATGTTTTTCTTTTTTTAATTATTATATGAATACTCTTTTGTCAGAATAATCTTTATCGTTATAATAATAACAACACAATTTTTATCATTTATTGTATTATCTTTAAGCATTACTATTATCATTATCATTCTTATCATCATCATTACCATAGCCATCTTTATAATCATCATTAGCAACAGACTATTTTCAATTCTTATCATTACCATCATCATTATCATAACCATTTTTTTATTATATCATCAAAATAATCATTATTACTATCATTAGCATTGCTATTAGCATCATTGAATATTTCTTCATTGTTAATATTATTATCATTATCATCACGATCATTATTATTATCATTACTATTGATTTTACTGTTATCATCATCATTATCATTATTATCAATAAATTGATATTTCTTTCGTTATTTGATCTAATTCCTTATCACAACTTTTCATCAGTTCCATAATGTTATGAGATCGATGACGTCATCAAGCCTATATT
This sequence comes from Penaeus vannamei, assembly GCF_003789085.1. NCBI lineage: Eukaryota > Metazoa > Arthropoda > Malacostraca > Decapoda > Penaeidae > Penaeus > Penaeus vannamei. Next base: position 365,738 of record NW_020869758.1, on the reverse strand, counting down.
TTCAGCCGAACTATGATGTCACTATACGTCTATAGAATGATGACGTCATTTGGAAGATGGTGTTGTACCTGAGGGAAGAATAGGCACGAGGAAGTAAAGGAAAAAAGAAAGAATAGGATAGGGAGAAAGGATAGGAAAAGGATGATGGAGTAAAGAGAGAGAAAAAAGTTCAATAGAAAAGAAAAAAAATGGAAGAGACAAATGTAAAATTGAGAAAATGCAAGTAGAGAGATGTTGGGAAGGAAAGAGAAGAGAAGTAGAGAGGAGAGAGAGAGAGAGAGAGAGAGAGAGAGAGAGAGAGAGAGAGAGAGAGAGAGAGAGAGAGAGAGAGAGAGAGAGAGAGAGAGAGAGAGAAGAGAGAGAGAGAGCACGAGAGAGAGCGAGAGCAAGAGAGACGAGAGAGAGAGAGAGAGAGCCGTAGAGAGCGCGGGCGTGCGTGCGGCGGGCGGGAGAGCGGCGGCCCCCCCCCCCCCCTCCACCCTCCCTCGCCCGCCGCCCACCGCGCGCCGGGCTGGGAGCACTCCAGCCATCCCCCAGGGACCCCCCGCCCCACCTAAGGCACTTATCCTCCCTCTGGCAGCACCCTTTGAAATATTAATCTAATTTGGCTTCAGTCTGCGCTTTACTACACGCGCCCAGAGTTGAAAAGCTTCCTAAACAAGGTTAATGTTTCAGCAGGTTTGTTCCTCCTCCTCGCTCCTTCCAGCTGCTGTTGCCTACGCCCCTCGCCCACGCCCGTGCACAGGCCCCTCGAGCACGGGCGCGCGCGCTCTCTCTCTCTCTCTCTCTCGCTTTGGCATGCACGCCCCTCGTGGAAACCTTTCTCTCACTCGCTCCCTCCTCGTCTCTCCTCCTCTCGCTCTTTCGCTTCTCTCGGACGCTTATGCACCCT
>NW_020869758.1:354846-359846 GCF_003789085.1 Penaeus vannamei | reverse complement strand
TATATATATATATATATATATATATATATATATATTTCAAAATATACGATTTCGTTTGTTTACTTGTTAATTCATTTATCAACCTTAGCATTTTTGATTAGTGGGTATTGATTCATGTGTATTAGTGGAATATGGAATGACAAATATGTCATTATGCGTGTGAAGTGTCTGTCTGTCTGTCTGTCTGTCTGTCTGTCTGTCTGTCTGTCTGTCTCTGTCTGTCTGTCTGTCTGTCTGTCTGTCTGTCTGTCTGTGTCTGTCTGTCTGTCTGTCTCTCTGTCTGTCTGTCTGTCTCTCATCTGATTATTTTAATGCTATTAATGTAACCAAGAACAGGAAATGAATTTTATTTATATCAGACGAAAAAAATGATAATAATGTTTTCACAATTAGCATTTTATTGCATAACTAATCTAGCTTTGGATCCTAAATGCTGCAAAATAGAGCGAGGGATTTAATTCAGCAGGGCACGTTTCACACAAACTTAATTCTCTTTAGTCATCCCCAAAAGTAAGTACTTTGCAACATCAAAGAAAACGGAGAGCGTATCATTTGGCAAATGTGTTTCTTTATCTTACCGTTTCATATGATGCTTTTCTCTCTCTCTCTCTCTCTCTCTCTCTCTCTCTCTCTCTCTCTCTCTCTCTCTCTCTCTCTCTCTCTCTCTCTCTCTCTCTCTCTCTCTCTCTCTCTCTCTCTCTCTCTCTTTCCCCTTCTCTCTCTCTCTTCCCCTTTCTCTCTCTCTCTGTCCCCTTCTCCCTCTCTCTGTCCCCTTCTCCCTCTCTCTGTCCCCCTCCCTCTCTCTATCCCCCTCCCTCTCCTCCCCCTCCCTCTCTCTATCCCCTCTCTCCTATCCTCCCTCCTCCCTCTCCCTCCTCTCCTTCTCCCCTCTCCCTCCCCCTCTCTCCTTCTCCCCTCTCGCTCCCTCTCCCTCCCCTCACCCTCTCTCTCCCTCCCCTCTCCCTCTCTCTCCCTCCCTGTTCGCCTTAATTCTAAATCCTTCTCTTTTTACCTGAAACCGCAACGAGAGAGGTGCTGCAGGCAGATCCCCTCTCTTCCTCTCCTACTGTGTCTTTCTCCTCTTCCTCTTCCTCCTCCTCTTCTTCCTCTTCCCACTCCTCACCTGTGGAAATAAAAGAACAAATAAGGTTATCGATATTTCTTTTAAGAAAATTATTAGAGGAAAGAATATTGTCGGAGGAATATTGAAAAAAATATTGATGGAGAAATTTTTTTTTAATAATATTGATGGAGGAATATTTTTTTTAAATAATATTGATGGAGGAATATATTTTTTAAACAATATTGATGGAGGAAGTTTTAAAAATATACTAATGGAGGAAGTTTTTCGGAAGTAATATTGTTGGAGGAAGATTTTTAAAAATAATAATATTGTTAGAGAAAAAACGCAATTCAAGGAGGATGATTGATAAAGGATGAAGAAAGAACAAATAAGAATAGTAAAAATAATAATGAATAATAATAATAATAATAATAATAATAATAATAATAATAATAATAAAATAATAATAATAACACCAATAACAATAATAGTAATAATAATATAATAACAGTAATAATAATAAAAACAATGATGATGATGATGATAATAATAATAGTAGTGGCAGTAATGATAATAACAATGATGATAGCAATAATAATAATATAATAATAATAATGACAGTAATAATAATTATCATTATTACCATTATTATCATTATTATTAGAACAATAATAATGATGATGGTGATAATAATAATAATAGCAGTACCAATAATAATAATAATAACAATAATAATGATAATAGTATTATCATGATTATTACTATTATCATGATCATTACTATCATCATTATCATTATAACAATAACAATAAGGAGAATAAAGGCAATAACAATGATATCGATATTGCTAATAATACTAATACTAATACTAATAATGATAATAATAATAATAATGATAATAATAATAATAATAATAATAGTAATAAGAGATAATAAAGACAGTAATAATAACAACAAAACAATACACCATAAACCGCAACTCGAAACCAAAGAAAAAAAACCTTTATCGCTAGGAAAAAAAACAAGAAAAGGAAAAAATAAGAAAAACAATAAAAAATCGAAAGAGGTTCTACCCACGTTTCAACTTCGACCAAAATGCGCGCCCTAATCCCCCTCCCGCTCGGACGAATGGGTTCGGAAGGCCCTTCGGTTTATCCAATCCTTTCTGCCATGCATTCATCAGCAGCTTTTGTTTTAGTATTTGCACGACCTCTCTTTCTATTTGCTTATGTGTATTTATTCTCATTTATTCATTTAGTATTCTTTTATTCCGTCTTTGCTTTCTGTTCCCTATGTTTAAGCGCCAGAAAGCTGCCTCTGTTCCTAGATATTGGCTCTATTCTTAGAACCTGGCTCTATCCCTAGAACTTAGCTTTATCTTTAGAACGTGGCTCTATTCTAGAACCTGGTTCTATCCCTAGAATTTGGCTCTATTTCAAGAACCTGGCTCTATCCCTAGAACTTGGGTTTATCTTTAGAACCTGGCTTTATCCCTAGAACCTAGCCCTATGTCAGGTCCTACGTGTCCCTATTTCAGGTCCCTAGTTCCTGTTTCTTGACCCGATCCCAGTTCCTATTTCAGGTCCCTAGTTCCTATTTCTGGACCTGATCTCAAAGTCCTTAATACCTATTTCGTAGACCTGTTTAAGGCGCGGTTCAACTGGTCTTGTTTACTAGGACCTGACTTGTGTCCGATTGCTCATCCAGACGCAGTGTTTCAACGGCGAAAAGCACCGCCGTACTAGACCGCACGTTTCTATATCTTGGTCCCTAGATTTATTCCTCGTCCCCAGCTCCTGTCCCTGGTCCCAGTCCCTAATTTCTCTAGCCCATTCGCTGTGTCCCTCATTCTGCCTCCCTTGTGTTCTATTCTCGCCTGAACAACTCCGCGCATAGTACTTCCCGTCTGAGCAACATGGAGCACGAGGACTTATTCCCTGTTTCATCATCGTTTGGTGTTTCATGGCGTTTACTCTTTGTTTTTTAAGAAAGAAGCACGAAAACCGATTTATAGATTCAAAATTATGAACGCTATAGTCTGACGGAGTGTAGATTCAGTTTCAAATGAGCCATTTCTTCTTTATTGTTTTTTTGGTAATAAAAAACGAATTTTGTGACTATTAACTCTTAATGTATTATATAGAGTCTCTAATAGAACTTCTGTTGGTCTTTATAGATACTGATAATTCCTTTAAGCGAATTACAGACAATAATCTTAAACTGCACCCTCAAAAGACCGGCTTCCCTCAGCCTCAGATTTCGCACCAAAGTGACCGATTCCTTAGCCCCCAGATACCCAGGAACAACACGCTCTCGGTCGTGTCATCTCAGCCCCAGATTTCGTACCAAAGAGACCGATTCCTCAGCCCCAGATTTCAAACCAGAGACCGATTCCTCAGCCCAGATTTGCACCAAAGAGACCGATTTCAGCCCAGATTTCGCACCAAAGAGACCGATTCCTCAGCCCCAGATTTCGTACCAAAGAGACCGATTCCTCAGCCCCAGATTCGCACCAGAGACCGATTCCTCAGCCCCAGATTTCGCACCAGATTCCTAAGCCCCAGATTTCGCACCAAAGAGACCGATTTCTCAGGCCCAGATTTCGCACCAGAGACCGATTCCTTTTCGCACCAGAGACGATTCCTATGCCCAGATTTCGCACCAAAGAGACGATTTCTCAGCCCCAGATTTCGCACCAGAGACCGATTCTCAGCCCCAGATTTCGTACCAATGAGACCGATTCCTCACCCCAGATTTCGCACCAGAGACCGATTCCTCAGCCCCAGATTTCGCACCAAAGAGAAAGCCCCAGATTTCGCACCAAAGAGACCGATTTCTCAGCCCCAGATTTCGCACCAAAGAGACCGATTCCTCAGCCCCAGATTTCGCACCAAAGAGACCGATTCCTCAGCCCAGATTCGCACCAGAAGACGATCCTCAGCCCAGATTTCGTACCAGAGACGATTCCTCAGCCCAGATTTCGCACCAAGACCGATTCCTCAGCCCCAGATTTTACCAAGAGACCGATTCCTCAGCCCCAGATTTCGTACCAGAGACCGATTCCTCCACCCAGATTTCGCACCAAAGAGACCGATTCTCAGCCCCAGATTTCGCACCAAAGAGACCGATTCCTCAGCCCCAGATTTCGCACAAGAGACCGATTCCTCAGCCCCAGATTTCGCACAAAGAGACCGATTCCTCAGCCCCAGATTTCGCACCTAGGAGACCGATTCCTCAGCCAGATTTCGCACCAAAGAGACCGATTCCTCAGCCCCAGATTTCGCACCAGAGACCGATTCCTCAGCCCCAGATTTCGCCCAGAGACCGATTCCTCAGCCTCAGATTTCGCACCAAAGAGACCGATTCTCAGCCCCAGATTTCGCAACAAAGAGACCGATTCCTCAGCCCCAGATTTCGTACCCACGATTCCTCAGCCCAGATTTCGCACAAGATTCCTCAGCCCCAGATTTCGCACCAAAGAGACCGATTTCCTCAGCCCCCCAGATTTCGTACCTAGGAGACCGATTCCTCAGCCTCAGATTTCGCACAAAGAGACCGATTCCTCAGCCCCAGATTTCGCACCAGAGACCGATTCCTCAGCCCCAGATTTCGCACCAAAGAGACCGATTCCTCAGCCTCAGATTTCGCACCAAAGAGACCGATTCCTCAGCCTCAGATTTCGCACCAAAGAGACCGATTCCTCAGCCTCAGATTTCGCACAAGGACCGATTCCTCAGCCCCAGATTTCGCACCAAAAGACCGATTCTCAGCCCCCAGATTCGCGAGACCGATTCCTCAGCCCCAGATTTCGCACCAAAGAGACCGATTCCTCAGCCCCAGATTTCGCACCAAAGAGACCGATTCCTCAGCCCCCAGATTTCGTACCTAGGAGACCGATTCCTCAGCCTCAGATTTCGTACCAAAGAGACCGATTCCT